>JASAMX010010649.1:0-73852 GCA_030248175.1 Microlaimidae sp. YZB2_3 | reverse complement strand
ACATTTCGTTGTAATCTGATTTTTAATATCAATTATTTCAATTAAAGTGCCAATAATTTGATAAATGTGCACTTTATAATTGTGGTATTTTTGCTTTTTTAACATTCTTATTAATTTTTTAAGGAAATATTTCTGTATTTCACAAGATCTCGTACGTCAAAAATTGCGATTTTCCATACTTAAGAAAACTGTCCGCAGAGACCTTAAAGAAGGCAGCTACTTTCTACTCCAATTTGATACCTTGATTGTTAATATTAGTTTAGTATTTGTGGATATATTGGGTTTCCTGTACAAAAAATCCTCGCTTTTTTGCTAAAAAAGTAAAGCGACCGACAGAAATGATCTGTGGACAAACTTCTCGGTTTTATAAGCAAGCTTTACGTTATTGAGCGAGTGCGCGTCGTGGGGATTACTAGCGAGATAAGTTTGCGAGCATTTCATTGAGTTCCATCTGTGGTTAATACCTTTTTTTAATTTTTCATTTAATAAACATAAAAGTAATTTAATTTTTTTTTAAAAACTGTCTATTTTGGTCTTTTTTTATTTTAAAACTAAAGATAAATTCTATCAGGGTGAAAATAGATGAGTGGTAAAGTAACCACTCGTTTTTCGAAGAAAAATCACGCGTGCGGAGAAACACATGACGCAACTAAATAATAATTGGTTTCACAACTGCTGAACACTTTTTTAAAAAATTTTTCTCGCTCGCGGGTTTACTGGTTATTTCTTCTTGGCGGAAAGCGATTACGCCCTTAATTTCAGCCTGGGGCCTGTTTCATAAAATACTGGTAAATTTTACAAGTTTGCCTGTTTTTAAAATTACTGACTTGTAAATTTTTAAACAAATAAAAAGATGTTTTTATACGTGTTTTTTATATAGATTTTTTATTATAAAATTTAATATTAGTAATATAAATAATAATATATTTAATTTTTATATAGATTTTTTATATTTTTTTATATATAGATTTTTTAATATACCTCCACAAACCAACAAAAAAAATAATTCAAATTTACAATGCTATTTTTACTTGTATTTTTTACTTGTATTTTTCACTTGTATTTTCACTTGTATTCAAGTTTTTTTACAAACTTGTAAGAAATCAAGTGAAATCGTAAAGTAAATTTTACCCTACTCGGAGTAGGGTAAATTTTTCTTTTGAGAACTTGTGAAAAATTACAAGTGGCCAAAGTTTAAAACTGGAATAACTTTAAACACACAACAGCTACGTACATGAAATTTTAAATAGTTTGCACATGGCATATAATCTTTTTTCATTTCAAATTTCAACGCAAATGGTTCAGAATAAAAAAAGTTATTGATAGACATGTAATTTACGAAGACCAGTATTTTATGAAACAGGCCCCTGGAAGACTTTAGCTTTAATCATTTTACTTTTAGTGCTCCCTTCAAATTATTTATTTGTTGTTTTTTTACTTGACCCTTTAAAGTTTTTAATCAAAAAATTTAAACTATATTTCATATAAATGCACAATCAGATATGATATAAATAACCTTAAAGCATATAAGAATGATAAAATTTACTTGTTTGCTATTTTTAAATTTATAATCATAAAAACGTAAGGTATTAGAACTTTTTGGTTTTAAAGTGATTTCCTTTTTTTCTTTATATCTTTGTGAGAATTATTGATTTAGTGAGTAGTTGAAAATGGACCATTTTAATTAGATAATAGTGAGAATGATAAATAGTGTAATTTTTCTGCCCGCACGACGATTTTTGGGTATTAAATGTACCGTCAAAATCGGGATTAAGTTTTCTCATTAGTTTTGCTTCAGTTCGTCTTTTAGCGAGAAAACCAAAAAATTTTGGAACGGACGCATTATATCGACAAATACTGCACGAATATAAACAATCAAGGTATCAAATTAATATAGAAAATAGCTGTTTTTTGAGTGGATTTTTCTAATTAAAGCTTTTATACCTATTGAACTATCTTTCAATTTCTTTCAATTCAGAAAAAAACGTCATTTTGGGGGATCATATCTCCTGAACCACTGGAGATATTTGGATGAAAAATTTTCTGTGGGCTATAGGGGAAGGGGTAAGGTTTTTACAAAAAAATTATCAAAATTGAAGACAAAGTGTTTGACTGTGCACCGCACCTTTAAGCCTTTATATAGACGCATCAAGCAAAACAAATTAAACTTTAAGTTTTATGAATATCTAACAGAATCTTTACACTCTAACCCTGCGGTATGAAAATATACCACGCTGATTCAAATTCAGGAATTAATACTTATTTAAATGATTTTAAAAACAATTATGCAATAGCTAAATGAGGAAGATTGGTATTTTTGGAAACCAAAATATTAAAAATATTTTTTTATTATAAGAAATTGTTCTTTCAATAATAATTCATTTGAATGAGAATTTTGTTAAATATCTGGTATCGAAATATATAAATCCCAGAAATATTACAAAAAATTAAGACATTTTTTTTGCTAGAGTATACTTAAATTGTATAAAAAAACTTTAACTCCCATTCGCTGGTAATTATAAGCATAAATAAACACTTTCAGTGCACGGGCCCCCAGAATAATCTACAAACAAATAGAAATAATGTGTATCTGTGTGTGTTTTCCAGCTCCTTTCCAACCTTTCAACAGTTGGAGCTTAATACCAATGATACCTCTAAATGTTTTAAGGATTTTGAGATTTTTAAAAAAGTTAACATGAATATCTTTATGCTGGACAACGTATTTCGTTTAAAACTCATCCGACTATGGAGCGGTAAACGGCGGTCGTTTCTGGTCCAGACTTTGTGCCGAGTAGCCGGGATATTCCGTCGTGGGATTTGTAAGGAGCCAGCTGAGTACCCGGTTGTTCTTCAGCTCCTCGTGGTGACGGCAGACGGCGGAATTGGCAGCGTTTGGCAGATTGCCAACTCCCGTTGTCTTCCCAGTGGAGGCAGGGTTGGCTGCCGCGTCGCGATGAAGCCAGTGGGAGTAGTAGTCGGCGGGGCGCCACTCGCCCCGCGTTATTTCTCTCGCGGAGGTGGGGGATTTTTTATCTTCGCACTGCGCGGAGTCCGTCTGGACGCTGGGCACTTCAGTACTTAGCGTCCCGTCCTGCTGTTTGCGCTTGTGGGCTCTGCAACTGCGCTCGCTCAAAGTCTGAATAAACGGCTGTGGGTTGATGTTGTAGTTGGGCTCCTTTTTGGTGTTATGCCGTTTATTCAAAAAAATTAATAAGATTATTATTAGCAAGAATACATAACAAAGGATATATCACTGTGTATTAAATTCGTTCCCTATCTGTGCATCGCTTTGACAGAAATTTAACCCCCCGGGGTGTCAAATTTAACCCCCCGGGAGTTAAATTTTACCCCCATCCAAAGGGTTGAATTTGACCTCCCTAATTGGTACGAAAAAAATAAAGACGGTGAATTAAAAAGTCACGAAAACGACAGGAAATGAAAAAATATTACATTAAATAAATAATTAAAAAGTACCTATTAGACTGCTCGATTACTTTCTGATTTAGTTATTTTAAAAAAAGACATTTTAAAATTGTAGCTCATAGAATATTTAAATAAAATTTTTAGTCGTCTTCTTCATAAAGCTAAAAAAATTAATTAAAAACTGAGCACAAAAAAATAAAATTTAAAAAAAGTACTACTCTAGATTTGTTCGGAGTTTTATGCAGAATAAAATTATTTCAAGCTTCTTTTTTTTAAAATTACATAAAACACGTAACAAAAATAGAAATATTGCTTGAACACAACGAGCGTCGTTGACGAAATTCTTGTTGCGAGAAAAAGCACAGTTTATAAACGGTTTTTAGCGTCCCTTTGAAACGAGCTGCGATGCGATAGCCCAGTGGTTTCGGGGAATGATTTGTGTTTTGCCAGGACCCGGTTGGATCCCCTTCTTATCGAGCGTTATTTTTGTTTCTTTCCTTTTAATTTTATTATTTTACACCTATTTTAAAATCTTAATTTTGTTAAATTTGTATAAAAAGTTAATATTGCATGCAAAAAAATAAAATTTATTTCAAAATAACTAAACTTTGCCAATTTTTGTGTGAATAATTTTAAAACTCTAATAAATAACCTTTTATCTTGATTGTTTTTTCATGAAATTGTGAGTTTTAGTTAATTGAGAACTTATTTTTATATATTTGTATGTTTTGATATTTGTTTTCACTCGAATTAATACAAGTGTATTTTTTAGCTAACGGTAAACCCAACGTGGCTGCAAAAGTTGTTTGTTGGATTAAAAAATGCCCCCCATTAAGTTACCACTCAAATTACGAGAATCTGACATCACTTTATCAGGGAATTAGATTCGATTTTATAAAGAATATTTGTTTATATATATGTTTTTGAACATAATTTACTGATGGTGCGTGGCGCAATCAGTTAAGGCGTAGTCGCTTTAACAGAGGTGAAGAGGTCGAACCTCATAAAGCCAGATTTTTATTTTCCTGTTAATCAATTTTTTTTAGATTTTAGAATTTTATTCACATAAATTAAAAACAAAAAAATCATTTGTTTCCTGATTTTTGCCAATTTGTCGATTTTTTTGTCAGTTGGATATTCTAAAGTATAATTTTTATGTAAGTAAAATACCGTAATTAAGTAAAATACCGTAATTTTTGCTAAGTTCTACAATTGGTTTACTACTTAACGCTTTGCAGTGAAAACTATTAGGTGAAACCTTAACAATTGATTTATAAATTATAATTTTCAAAAACACATTGCATTTTCCAAAATTGCTGATCTTGTGTGAAAGAAAAAATTTCTCTGCATGAAAGTCATATGGGCGTGTCTAAATTAGTCACATGAGCACACTGTTGCAGCTACGTTTGGTTTACCTTTAGTTTTGGGAGTTTTTTTTGCTTTACGAAGTGGCTGTAAAATTTGACTCCCCGGGGGGTCAAATTTAACCCCCCCCCCGGAGGTTAAATTTTTGTCCAAAGCGATACACGGATAGGGAAGAAATTTAATACACAGTGATACATTCTTTGTTATGTATTCTTGTTATTACATATTAACAGTAACGTTGAACCATAAAATACAAATATTTAATTCAACCACGAGGATTGAAATTCTTAGAGTTTTTGTGCTATTTTGGATGAAAGCAAAGCTGTATTTTTATGTAGAAAAAATGTTTGATAATTTTGTAATGTAAAGTTTGAACCCTAAATAACATAAATCTACTATTTGTTTAATTACGATGGTCAAAACACTCCCATTTAAACGGAAGTTGTTTAGTGTTTAAAACCTTCACAGAGCTTTTATACAAGCACTTTTAGCCAACTAGCGCTTGGAAACAAATGGAGATTTTTCATTCATTTCAGGAGGGAGATTTTTCATTCATTGGAGATCAATTTCTCTCAACCGCTAATTGTCTAAAACAGCTCCTCCCACAGCAATTTCCACAGAGAAAAACGTATATGACGCGATCTCGAATGCTATATGACATTTTGAGGGTCATTAAACTTCTGACGTGATATTCATACTATATGTTTTACGCACATTGCAAATCATCGCGTTTCCGAGAGCAAATAAATTAAAAACAAGAAAACCAACAAAGCTTGGTTCATACTTTGTCCAAAGTGTCCAAAGGAAAATATTGACAAAGTAAAATTGTCTTTTGGACAATCCCAAAGTGTATATTCAGAGAGTCCAAAGGAAGTCCAAATGACAGTCCAACGTGTCTAAAACGCTAGTTAAAATATTTAAACTTGCGTTTTGGACACGTTGGAGTGATTTTGGATATCATGTCCTTTGAACTGTCCAAAGCACAGTTCTAGATTGTGTAAAGGACTGGACACTTTGGACGAAGTATGAACCAAGCTTAAAATCAATTGACTTAAATACTATAAATTCCACTTAATTGCTTTATTGGATTCCAATTTCATCCTATTGGAAACGTAGGAAAATTTTATGAGGTGAAGGACCATTAGGTATGAATTAAATAACACATCAGGATTTTAGGGCCATCAATATGTCATATAGTATTCGTGATCACCTCATATATGTTTTGCTCTGTGGGAATGGTTGTGGGAAGAGCTGTTAGAATCACTTTTAGCCATTTAGCGCTTGGGAAAAATTGGATCACCATTGGATGAAAGATCTCAATTTTTTCCCAAGCCCTAATTGGCTAAAAATGATTTTATAAGGTCATAACTCTGTTAAGGTCTTTAACTTTGAACGATTTCTTTTTAAATAGGAAGGTGTTGACTATTGTAAAAACCATTTCGTCATACAAGAGACTATAATCTATGTATTAAACCTATTAAAAATTTTGTGTTCGGTTTAAATCAGATTTAAATAGACTTTAAATTTCTTTTAAGATTTATTTTCTTACTGAAAATTTAAAATTAAAAAAAAATAAACTAAAACTATTTAATTTTTTTTAATAAATAACAATTTTTAAAAAAATTTTTTTTAATAAATTATTTTTTATTTTTACTTTCAAACTGACTATTAAAACACCTTAAGATATGTAATGAAAGACGTCACCGTGCAACAACTTTTGTTGAGTATAGGTTTAAACTAAACAAACAAAGATAACTGCAATTTTTTAAATTTTATTTTTTTGTTTTAATTTTTTGGCTCATACCTACAGCAAAAACCGTATATTGAAACTATTCTATATAAGTTTTGACGTATTAAACTTACGTTCTAATTTTAGATTTGATTTGAATTTTAAAAATGGCTTAGCACCAAAGACCTGTTGGCCGAATTCTTTGGACGGAGTTTGTTTGTCCCTGATGAATAGAGAGAGTACGATTGGTAGAAGAAAGAGACCGTGGTAGAGACCAAAAAGTATGACCAGGAGCATGGTTTTGACAAAAGCGCGGATCATGTACGCTCTGATTGCCAGAAGAACCAGCATACCACACACAGTGCTGCTGGCCCCTTGCATTATTGGGAGACCCAGATAGCGAAGGGCACGTTGGGCTTTAGACACTGGGAGATCTAACTCCATGGCTTGGACGTAAAAGTAGCTAACATGAGCCACGAAATCGACCGAGATACCTGAAATGAAAAAAATCTTACAAATAAAAGGGTCAAACTCGGTGGAGATTTTTTGTGAATTGAACTATTATTTTTGCACTTTTACATATAGGCATTTAAGGTCTCTTGGTACATCTTCACTGCGGAGCGTTCAATAGTAAACCAGTTGGAATGCAGCGCGAAAATTATACTTTTTCAGTTACATAATTTTTAAAATTATTTTGATTACGGTAACTGACTTAATTTCAACCAGTTTTTAAAATTTTTTTTGAGAACTTTTTTCTGGCTTTTATATAGAGCCAAGATTTGGTCTTAAAATCAAACGATAGCTATTTTTGTTATTCCAGTGCAAAATTTAAAAAACTTCTGTTACACTAAAAAATCAGTGGAGGTTTAAACTTTTTTGTTATAGTGACCAAAGTTAAGCACGTGCCATTAACTTCGGCCACCTAAAAAAATGGCTATAACTATTGCTTAAACGAACAAAAAATATTTTTAAACAATGCGAATGTATCCTTAGGTATTGTTATTGGTACATATAACTTAATTTTTCCCGTTTGAAAACTTTTTTAGTTATTAGCAAGACTTTAAATAATTATGTCAAAACCTGGAAAAACAGAAGTTTTAATAACACGTGTTTTTTGTTAAAATTTTTTTGGCATGAAAAAATATTTCAACATAAAATGGCTTTTGTGACAGCTAGATAATTTGAAAGAAAGGCTAGTAAAAATTTTATTCCATTCTATTGAGTTTCTTTATTTTTAGCCTAAAAACAACAAAAAACAAAATCCACCTTAATTTTGGCTCCCTTTTAGTTTTTAAAAAGAACAAAAACAAAAGCGTAAAATAAAAAAAACACAAAACGATTACATAAACCAAAGTTATCAACTTTAAGGTCTCTCCGGACAGTTTTTTTAAGTATGGAAAATCGCGATTTATGGCATACGAGATCTCGTGAAATACAGAAATATTTCCATAAAAATTAATATGAGTGTTAAAAAGGCAAAAATACCACGATTATAAAGTGCGCATTTATTATATTATTGGCAGTAGTTGAAATAATTGATATTTAATATCAGATTGCAACGAATTTTTTTTAAAACCCTTAAAAATATGCACTACTCATTATTTATTAGGGAAAATACTTGCAATAACGAGGAATTGTTACGTTTTTCATGTACGTGACAATTTATGGAAATATTTTTATATTTATGGTTTAATATACAATTTTCTGTAAAAAATGGGGGTTAATTTTTTCAAAATTGCGGTGAGACTTCGATCTAATTTAATTTGGTAAAATTTAAAGCTCTAGATAGTATATTTCTATTCAAATTTATAATTTTTGGAAGGCCATAATATTTTTTGTATTTTTTAACGCATGAATAGTTCTGTCGTGCGTTTTATTGATTTATTTCAGAGAGGTTTGTTTATAAATCGCTTTTAGAGCTAATTGACAAAGGGCTGCAGTGGCATAGTCGGTTAGCGCGTCGTCAAATTTTTGAAAGGTCCCGAGATCGATTCTCACATAAAAAATATTTGGCCATAATTTTTGTTTGATTTTAATGTTTTTTATTTTGCCCCCAAAAAAAAAAAAAAAAAAAACAAAAAAAAGGTTAAGCAAATTAAGCTTTTTAGTATGAAATTCAGGTATGTTTAGCAAAAGTTTTTAGGTTTTTAATATCAGAAAAATATGGGTAATATTTTAGTTATGTAAAATTTTTAGATTTTTAATTGGCTAAAAAACTATTAAAGGTTTTGTTGATTTCGATGACGCCATCAACAACGGTTAACCGCGCAGTGACTTAACCCATTTAATATAAGGGAAAGAGCGCTCCGCGCTCTTCCCTGATTTTTGTCTGACAAAAATATAGTGCGATCGAAAGCTCGGATTATAATGTATCTAACGGTAATAATTTCATTGTTTACCAGTTGTTCTGTTTTGAGATATATTTCCATGAATCTAAAGCTCAAAAAACAGTTTTTGACCATTTAAAAAATTTGATTGGCTTAGTTTTTTCCGCAAATCTATAGAAAGTTAAAGAAAAATAAGGGGCAGCTTTTAGATGTGGTTTGGAGTAAAACGTTATTCAAAATTTGAAGAAAATTAAAAAAATCGATGTTTTTAAAAGAAAAATCAAATAAAAAATCCTGAATTAGTTTTTTAATCAAATACAATTCAAAGTATTGATTAGACTTGTGTCTAACTATTTCAAAACATTCATTAAAATCTGAGCGAATCAATTTTTTTAATTTTCGTTTAATTTTTTTAATTGACACCGAGAAACTACATTTTGAACCGTTTCTTTAAAAGTATATTTAAGTGAGAAATCTTAGCTGACCCAGCAGCCGAGTGGTTAGTACGTCGGGCCTGGATCCTTGGGAACGAACGACTTTTCGCTCGGCCGTATTTTTAACGTCGAAAATTTTTTTTTTTAATTTTTAGCTTTTTAATTAAAGTGTTTTATTATTTAAGATACGCTAAATTGAAAATGAAAAAATACAATATTTTTGGTAATAAATTTTATTAATGTTTTGTATTTTTGACATGTATTTTATTGATGTCATTTGATGATTGTGGACGATAACATTTTTTCACAGGAAAATGAATGTCAAAAATTGAATCAACAGGTCTAATTACTTTAGTAAAAATTAATTAGTAAGGATCTGCCCTCAAAATCTAACTGTGGTGCTCTACCTTAAGTATAGGGTTTAGGGAGAGTTTGGCTGTGGGGTTCCAGCTTTCAACTGATGGCTAAAAATTTCCCGCATTTCATTTCTTGTTCCCTAGCGGCTTTATTTACCCAAATCAATAACACGATCGTCAAAAACCTCCCATTTGAACGAAAGTTGTTTAGTTTAAAAGATTTCGACAGAATTGTGACGTTATAGAATCACTTTCAGCCAATAAACGCTTGAAAAAAAAATCTCAAATGAACTTGGTCATCGACTCATTTTTATACTCCTCCTATTTTAATTCCCACAGAGCGAAACATATATCCGCAAATCTCGAATAATACCCGCCATTTGAAAGCGCTTAAAATTCTAACGTGAATATTTGTTTAGAATCGGTGAAAATGACAAAATCCGACGTTGCACACTACGTTTTACTGGTGGTTGGGCAAGTTGTATACTCCTCCTAATTTAATTCCCACAGAGCGAAACATATAGCCGCAAATCTCGAATAATACCCGCCATTTGAAGGCGCTTAAAAGTCTAACGTGAATATTTGTTTAGAATCGGTGAAAATGACAAAATCCGACGTTGCACACTACGTTTTACTGGTGGTTGGGCAAGTTGTATACTCCTCCTAATTTAATTCCCAAGGAGCGAAACATATAGCCGCAAATCTCGAATAATACCCGCCATTCGAAGGCGCTTAAAAGTCTAACGTGAATTTTTGTTTAGAATCGGTGAAAATGACAAAATCCGACGTTGCACACTACGTTTTACTGGTGGTTGGGCAAGTTGTATACTCCTCCTAATTTAATTCCCACAGAGCGAAACATATAGCCGCAAATCTCGAATAATACCCGCCATTTGAAGGCGCTTAAAATTCTAACGTGAATATTTGTTTAGAATCGGTGAAAATGACAAAATCCGACGTTGCACACTACGTTTTACTGGTGGTTGGGCAAGTTGTATACTCCTCCTAATTTAATTCCCAAGGAGCGAAACATATAGCCGCAAATCTCGAATAATACCCGCCATTCGAAGGCGCTTAAAAGTCTAACGTGAATATTTGTTTAGAATCGGTGAAAATGACAAAATCCGACGTTGCACACTACGTTTTACTGGTGGTTGGGCAAGTTGTATACTCCTCCTAATTTAATTCCCAAGGAGCGAAACATATAGCCGCAAATCTCGAATAATACCCGTCATTCGAAGGCGCTTAAAAGTCTAACGTGAATTTTTGTTTAGAATCGGTGAAAATGACAAAATCCGACGTTGCACACTACGTTTTACTGGTGGTTGGGCAAGTTGTATACTCCTCCTAATTTAATTCCCACAGAGCGCAACATATAGCCGCAAATCTCGAATAATACCCGCCATTTGAAGGCGCTTAAAATTCTAACGTGAATATTTGTTTAGAATCGGTGAAAATGACAAAATCCGACGTTGCACACTACGTTTTACTGGTGGTTGGGCAAGTTGTATACTCCTCCTAATTTAATTCCCAAGGAGCGAAACATATAGCCGCAAATCTCGAATAATACCCGCCATTTGAAGGCGCTTAAAATTCTAACGTGAATATTTGTTTAGAATCGGTGAAAATGACAAAATCCGACGTTGCACACTACGTTTTACTGGTGGTTGGGCAAGTTGTATACTCCTCCTAATTTAATTCCCAAGGAGCGAAACATATAGCCGCAAATCTCGAATAATACCCGCCATTTGAAGGCGCTTAAAATTCTAACGTGAATATTTGTTTAGAATCGGTGAAAATGACAAAATCCGACGTTGCACACTACGTTTTACTGGTGGTTGGGCAAGTTGTATACTCCTCCTAATTTAATTCCCACAGAGCGAAACATATAGCCGCAAATCTCAATTAGTACCCGCCATTTGAAGGCGCTTAAAATTCTAACGTGAATATTTGTTTAGAATCGGTGAAAATGACAAAATCCGACGTTGCACACTACGTTTTACTGGTGGTTGGGCAAGTTGTATACTCCTCCTAATTTAATTCCCACAGAGCGAAACATATAGCCGCAAATCTCGAATAATACCCGCCATTTGAAGGCGCTTAAAATTCTAACGTGAATATTTGTTTAGAATCGGTGAAAATGACAAAATCCGACGTTGCACACTACGTTTTACTGGTGGTTGGGCAAGTTGTATACTCCTCCTAATTTAATTCCCACAGAGCGAAACATATAGCCGCAAATCTCGAATAATACCCGCCATTTGAAGGCGCTTAAAATTCTAACGTGAATATTTGTTTAGAATCGGTGAAAATGACAAAATCCGACGTTGCACACTACGTTTTACTGGTGGTTGGGCAGGTTTTCCACGGCGCTGGATCTACCCCGGTTTATACGCTCGGTGTCACTTTCCTGGACGAAAGCGTGAAGGCAGAAAGTTCCGCCTTTTATTTAGGTAAATAGTGTATTTAAAGTGCTTTAAAAATCCCATAGGGTTGATATTTCAGAAGTAGGACGCCTTATAAAAAGGGAGTGGCGTTCACTCCGGTTTATATGCCTGGCGTCACTTTTCTGGAGGAAAGCGTACGTAAAAGCAGAAAGTTTCGTTTTTGATTAAGGTAAATTGGATTTAGTTTAATTTCGCTACTAATCCCGTAGTTTTGATGTTTCGGAAGTACGACACCCTATAAAAAGGAGGGGTGTTTTAGAAATCAGCAAGCGAGGTTCCCGTTATTTATTCTGCTAGCACAATATAAAATTATAAATACCGTTAATATTGAAAAACTGAGTCGTCGTGGTCAAAGGAAACTATATTGGTTTTTGTTTAATAAATTTTTATTTCAGACGGAAAATATTCTATTTGATTATTATTATTATTATTATTATATTTATTATTTATGTTTGTTTGCAATTGTAATTAGCATCAAAAAAACTTTTGATGCTATTTACAATTGACATCTGGGTATTCACTACTTCACACAATCTTTGTTTTTGTTTTGTATATAGTTGCTTTCAATATTTAACGCTTAATCTTAGCGTGTTTTTAGACAAAATGAGTTTTTTTAAAAAAATTTAATAATATAAATATTTTGACTTTTTTGTTTTTGCTGCACAAATCAAATAATGTTTGGTAGATATATATGATAAATCTTTATTTTGGTGGTATTAACAGGTATTCTGGTAGTTATTTATGATAAATATTTAATTTTGCGGTATTGATAGGTATTTTCTTTGCATCGAGCGTTTTGGGACCGGTGTTGGGTTTCGCGGGTGGTGGATTGTGTTTAAAGGTTTACGGTGATTGGCTAAAAATTGATTCCGAAAAGTGAGTATACAATTTTTTGCATGTTGTCTTTTATATATTAACTTATACAATAATAAAAAAATAAATAATTTTTAAAAGGCATTATATTTTTATTTGAATTCGGATTAGTTTGAAATAGCAAAGAAGAAATTTTTACTATAAAAAGACTTTTACTATGGTTGAATTATTTCTGGCTGACGCTGAAAATTAGAATGCAGACATGAGGGGACCAATTAAAATTGTGCGGTAATGACGTTTTTTTTTAAAAACAAATAAGAACGCAGAATTTTTTTTTAATTCCACCTTTTTACAAAATATACTGGAATTAACCATCTTTAGCCCTTTAAAAATTTGCATTTTGGGTTTTAAATTAAGTAAATTGATAAATAATTATTAAAATATGTGTTTTGATCTTTATTACTAAACCGATTTCGTTAAAAATTTTGAATGGGTTTGTTGTTAAATAATCGATTCAATACTGCAATTTTCGCGGTCAGCTAGATTTTATTTGCCTATAGTGATATATATATAATAACTATTGTAAGGGGGTATCTTTTTTTTAATTAAACCCATTAGGTTTAACCAAAAGGACACCTACTTATTGCATTTTAAATTATGTCTCAGGTATTCTTGCATTATGCGAATTTTAATAAATAAATAAATAAATAGTTTGCTTAAACTATAACTACAACGAAAATTGAAAATTTTCTAGTAGGCTTGTATAAATTGTAAAAAAAACTTTGTAGCTCAGAAAATAAACAAACATAAAATACCGCTCAAATAAAACCAGGATAAACCGCCGGTTTCATGAATGAATCCCACGTAAAAAATCTTTTGCATAAGCATTCTTGGTATGCATCTGATTGGTTAGGTATGATTTGTAGTTCAAGTAATAGTGCGTTCAGCAGTTTTTAAGCGGTTTTTTTAACAAAAAAAATTAAGATGTTTCAACAGTTACATTTAGTTACAGTTACAATTACACTTGAACGTACTGTATGCAAATTATTTTTTTATGTGGGATTCATTTATTGACTTCAAAAAGGTTCAGTGGTGCGCTATGCATTTTGCTGTTTAGCTTGTACGCATTAATCAACGTTTTATAGGACTGCGTAAATTGACTCACACGGCAGGGAAATGATAAAAAAATTGTAAAACGTACATACGCGACGCCGTCACTGCTGTGTCGTTACTATAGTAAAGAATCGAGCTAGATGTGGTCTAAATATTGCCTTTATAACAACCCGCGTTTTTATGCTATTTGTTTTATCCTGGGCATGTTTATTTTTATTTCCGCATACATTTTAAAGCCCTATTTCTCCAAACAAAAAATACGACCTGACGAACCGTAGGCGCCAAGAGTAACGCCTGCTCCTCTTCCCACTTTTTTTGGGATTTGCTTGGCGTTACGCTAAAAAAATATTGCTAATTTGAACCGGTATATTAACCCTTTGGGATTTTTTCATTCAAAAACCACTTCAAATCCGCAGAAGGCATTCCGCGTCAGTGCTGCTCTGTAATAAACTTCGCCTCCGTGATCTTCTCGCTGCGAAGTTTAACACTCTGCAGCAGTGGCGCGAAACACCTTCTGCGGATTTTAGAGCGACAAGAATCCCAAAGGGTTGAATCCCCCCTAAAAAAACAACGTGCGATTCGTCTATTGCTCATACTAGTTTGCGTTGATAAGATAATAAATTATCACCTTGATAAATAATTAATAATAATTGTCAAATAAATCAATAAAAAAGAAGGAAAAATAAACAAGAATAAATTAAAAAGAATTTGTGGTTTTTTTAGAATGCCACAAGATCCAGATACTCCGGACTGGTACGGAGCTTGGTGGTTAGGCTTTTTGATTTCAGCAGTGATGTCATGTGTTGCCGCCATTTTCATATCCGGTTTTCCCGAACGACTGCCGTGTATATATTTTTACTTTGTTTTAATCTTTTATTTTTAATTTTTACAATTAGAAATATTTCTAATAATTTAAATACGTAAATTTATTATTTAGCAAATATTACTGTAGACTCTGCTTCAAGACCCACTTTTCCAATTAAATTAAAAAAATTGGGGCTTGTAGCTGGGCTTGAACCTGCGACCCTTGGACAAAATTTTTTTTAGTGGCAATATGCCATTAAGTGTGAATGTTCGGATTGAACATAAATTAATATTTGTGTTCCCAAAAAGTCTACTTTTAATTGTATATCAGAAACCAACAACACAGTTTATTTTGAAACTTTTTAATTATAGCAGCACCGGAACATAAGGAAGTAGACGGAATGAAAAAGTCACCAACCGCCATAAGTTTTGAGACCAGCATCTCGGAATTAACCAGCAGTTTAAAGGTACAGTACTCGTTTTTTATTTGAATCAATTTTATGGGTATAATTCAAATAGATTTCGCTAATGTTTTATCAAATGTATAAATTTAATATTGCAGATTGAAAAAACTGCGGATTAAAATTTTAAAAACTGCAGCAAGAAACATTTTAATTTTTTAACACAATTTGGTTTTAAAATAAAGAAAAACGCTCTGTTTTTAGACAATTGTGACTTGTTGGCCTTTTTTCTGGTTGACAGTTCTGGATTGCATAGAAGCTCTGCTGGCTACGGGTATTATCGTCTTTTTTCCAAAAATTCTAGAAAATTTTTTCCGCCATTCTTCCAGCGATGCCGGTCTTGTAACAGGTATTTTCCAAGCCTAGTTTATAAATAATATAAATATTATTATATGAAACACATTGGTTCCTTTTGTATATAAATTATGCAAAAAATATATTATTGATTTTATTAAGAGCATCCCAATATATGTAGTATCAATTTAATTTTTTAATTTAATCTTTTTTTTTCTCAGTCAATGTTCAACACTATTCTAAAGAGTCTGGGAATTCGCTCGCGTACTGCTCATTGAGCGAACAAACCGAAATGGTTAAAGCTGGAACGCTAGCAATTGCGAAAAGTTTAATAACACGCATACAGCATTACCACCTATGTATAACATATAGGTGATACGCAGAGTTAACCGCGGTGAAGTTTACACACAACAATGGTCAGAGAATAGTGCCACCACCGTCGAACGAAGATTTCACCGTGGTAACTGAAGAAAAGGCGATCACATGAACGGGTTAATTAATCACGATCACGCGATAAATAATAACTTTCATGATTTGATTCTAGCCCATTCTTATCAAACAATCGATGGTTTGCGGCACCTATTAAGCATTCTGAATTGCAGGCATTGCTTTTGAATTTCGGGTATTGTATTTGAATTTCAGTCGTTTTGAATTTAAGGCATTGCCTTTATATTTCATGCGTTTTAAATTTTAGTCATTGCCTTGGAATTTCATTGTTATTGCTTTTGAACTGTAGACATTTTGAATTTCAGGCATATTAAAATTTCAGGCATTTTAAATTTCAAGCATTTTTAATTTCAGGCATCGCTGTAGTTCCGGGAGCGGTCTTAGGAAATATTATCAGCGGTTTCGTTATTAAGCGCTTTAAACTTCACGTTAACGGGATGTTAATAATGGCGTTTGCTGCGGACTGCGTTTGTATGTTTCTGGGGCTTTCATTTTTGCTTTACTGCCCAGTCAGGGACGTGGTTGGAATCAATCACCCATACAAATCTTTCAAGTAAGACAAGTTGAAAATGTTTTCTTTGTTTTAAGATTTTCAAATAATAATAACTTAATAAAATTTTGATCGTTATTTTTTTACTTTACTTAAATTAAGAATCAAAAATTAATTTTACTTTACGTAAAATATAATTTTGAAAATTACTTTTATTTTAACATATAATATTTGAAAATTCATTTTTAGAACACTTATGATTATTAAAAAGAAAAAAAAAAGAAAAGATGAATGAAATGATGTAACAGTAGAATTAAACTATGCATAGACTATGCTTAGTAAAATTTAATTCTGTTATCTGATCATTAATTCAAAATTAAATTAAAAATATTATAACATAATATAAGACATGGAAAATGTATAATATGGTAAAATATGTGACTTCATATTGCTCAAACATTTTCTGCCCTAAAGCGCGGCCTAACTATGGATTTTTCCCTTGTTCTGTGGTGTACGGTGTTTTAATTAAAATGCTGCAGTATTTTCATTCACAGTATATTTGATTGGGCTGGATTAAAGTTTATAAACTATCCTGATTGGTACATATATTTCCAACACCCTTCAAAAATGATGTATATGAAAAAGAAGAATGTTCAAAATATGCGTAAGACTATTACGAAATGAATTTATGGATCACTGATTAAAATGAACCCTGTTGTTTGTTTCCAAAGGACATTTTAAAAAATCAGGAAAAAACTGAAGACCAAGACTCACAGAATGCACTAATACTAGAAATTGTGAACAATTTGATTAGTTTTACTAACCAAGGGTCAGCTTATTTCAGTGCATTTTTAAATGCTTTAGCTGTGTTCGGCAATATGCGAATAAATAAATAAAATAAATAAATAAATAAAAATAAGGCGCGTTCTAACTACTAGAGCCCTTAAATGGCCCAATTAAGGTGTGTAATGGCCCCAAATACAACCTTAAAAAATACAGCCCTTAAAAAAACTCATTTCATAAATTACTTTACTTAAAATTACTCCAAACAATATTAGTTTTTTTAAAAAAATAAATAAATAAACACTTTTTGGTTTTATTATATTGATAAAATTCATGATTTTCTTCTATTAAAATTGAAATAGTCAAAATATTTGTACAAAAAATATAACGAAACAGTTTTTTTTGTAATTTGATATTTTTCTGATAAGGGCGCTCTCTAATTAAGGCCATTAAAGGCCTTAAATAAGACCGTAATGGGCTTAATCAGGGCCCTTGAAAGTTTTATTTAGGACACGCTTTAACTGGCGCCATGTTGTGCCCTAAATAGGGTGTGCTAACTGGTGCCATGTTGTGCCCTAAATAGGGTGTGCTAACTGGTGCCATGTTGTGCCCTAAATAGGGTGTGCCGTAGTTAGGCCAGCAAACATGCCTGAGCATTATATGAAGTTACATTTTTTTATATTTTTATCTTGATTTTGTTACTATCAGGCACAAAAAATCAATGAATAAATTTTTTTGGTTAGCTTATTATAGTAGTACGTGTGTTTTAGGCTTATAAAGGAGGTTTTCTTACAAAAAAGTCCATAAAGTCAAAAAAATCAGGTTTATTTTTAATTAATCAGTAACAATCGAGAATTGGGAATATCAATTTTTAAAATATAAGCGTTAGAATAATAATAATTATTATTATTATTAAATTTTTAATTGTATTAAAATTTTAGAAACGCTTCTTCCCCGCTTATAAACCTCTCTGAAGTATGTAATGCTGGTGGAAATTGCTCCGAAGCTTGTTTTCATCCGGTATGCGATCAGGATTCAGGTCTCACTTATTACTCGCCATGCTACGCCGGCTGTGTCAGCGGTGGTGCTAAAGTATAATAATTATATCATATAACGAATATACAAACTAAAAATATAATATAAGGTCTCACTTACTACTCACCATGCTACGCCGGCTGTGTCAGTGGTGGTGCTAAAGTATAATAATTATATCATATAACGAATATACAAACTAAAAATATAATATAAGGTCTCACTTACTACTCACCATGCTACGCCGGCTGTGTGGTTTTTGCGGGCTGTGTGGGTGGGGGATTTTTTTTTTCAGCGGTGGTGCTAAATTATAATAATTATATCATATAACGAATATACAAACTAAAAATATAATATAAGGTCTCACTTACTACTCACCATGCTACGCCGGCTGTGTCAGTGGTGGTGCTAAAGTATAATAATTATATCATATAACGAATATACAAACTAAAAATATAATATAACAAATATACTCTAAAGCTAAAATCTTCCAGGCTGAAATTAAGGGCGTAACCGCTCTCCACCAGGAAGAAATAAACCATAAACCCGTGAGCGGGAAAAATTAAAAAAAAAGTTTTCAGCGGTTATGTAACCAATTATTATTTAGTTGCGTCATCTGTTTCTCTACACGTGAAAAAAAGCACCCTAGCGGAAGGGCGTGTGTTAGTTTTGTAAAACGCAGCCAAGTAGGAAGGGCCCCAACAGAAAAAACAAAAAAAAAAAACACACCCCAAAAAAAAAACACCAACAAAAAAAAAAGCCCCACTTGTAAAAAGCAGAGAGACAAAAAAAAAAAACACCAACATTAAAAAAAAAGGCCCAACAAATAAAACAATTTATATTAAAAAAAAAAAAAAACAAAAAACACAACCAAAAAAAAAAAACACCAAACAAAAAAAAAATTCTATTATAGTAGTAAGATGTATTTTTCTTTATTTTTAAAAACTATATTTTACCATATTTTTATAAGTAATTACCTATTATTTAACGATTGCATTTGTACCATATTTATTTTTTTACTTTATTTTTAATTTAAAGCTTTTAAACATAAAATTAAGAAAATATATCTTAGATTATATTTTGTATACCAGTCTAAAAATCCAAACCAATTCTATTAGGGTGAAAATAGATGAGTGGTAAGGTAACCTACTCTGTTATTTAATTGAGAAAATATCACGTGCAGAAAAATGACAAATGACGCAAATTTTTTATAACCGTTAACCAATGTCTAGCGTTTTTTCTAATGTGTTTACAAAGCAATTAAATTTATTTTTCTATTTAAAAATAATTTGTTACATATTTAAATTCACTTGTTTTTTTACTTTTGCTCTGTAAATGAATATTGAAATTTTAGTATTCCGCTGAAAATTTTTTTTTAATTTTTCCTGCTCTGGCAGTTTGTAATTTTTTGAATTATCAGCATATATTTCCAGAAGTGTTTTTTTCTGTAATTGCCTGTTTATATAATAAAAAACAGTTATTTACATTGCCCCTTTTTAGTCCCGGGTGCGTTTTTTGTCTCTCGCGTTTTTCCGTGGGGCCCTTTTTTCGCAGGTGCTTTTTTCTAGGGTGCGTTCTTTCCTTTTGGTTTTTCCCCATGGGCCCTTTTTTTGGTAGTAGGGTGCGTTTTTTCATAGTTTCATTGCGTTTTTACACTCATGGGCCCTTTTTTCGCGGGTGCATTCTCTTCTAGGGTGCTTTTTTGCACAATCTTCCTGACGGAGAGCGGTTATGCCCTTAATTTTAGCCTGGAAGACATTAGCTTTAGTAGAGTACTGAGCGACAAAAAAAGCTTTCAGTGTGCACTAAAAACGATATAATGTTACTAGAAAATAATAGTTTACATTGATTTTATAGTGCTATTGGGGTGAATTTTATTATTTGAATTCATTCTTAGTAGCAATATTTATGGGCCTGCCTACTAGTGATGGGCGGAACTGCGGAACCCCCGGAACACCGCAATCGGAACCAGAACCGGAATTGAAATTTTTCAAAAATCCAAAACAGGAACCGGAACCGGAACCGGAATTGAGATTTTTCAAAAATCCAAAACAGGAACCGGAACCGGAATTTCAAATTGTGCCCGGAACATCCGGAACCCGGAACTGCCTATTAAACTGCGAAAGCCCCGGAACATCGGAACCGGAACCAGAACCGGTGTCGCGGGATTTCTTTTGCCCCCTTCTTCCCCCCCCCCCAGAAAGACTATCCCGGTAAAACGCCGGGAGAATTCCCCCCTGGAAAAACTATCTTGCTTAAAAACCGGGATATTCTTTTCCCCCTCTTTTTTATATTGTTGTTCGTTTGTTATCAATTTTAGCTTGATTTTTAGGTTTTGCTTAGGCTGCTTTGGGAAACTAAGGTTTAAAATGGTTAAAGTAGTTCATGGATTTTATCTCAATAATTTTATGAATTTATGAAAGTATCATGACATGATAACAAAATAACCATTTTAATTTAATGTCGTGGTTTTGAAGAATGCGCAGAATTAATGGTGTCCGGAAAAAATACCTTCTGCAAAATATCTTCCGGAAAAAATATCTTCTTTTAACAGTAAATTATTCAGTGTTATTAAAAACTTTTAAAGCTTTTTTTAAACTTTTTTATGTCGTTTTAGCTTGATTTTAAGGTTTCGCTTAGGCTTAGGGGAAAAAAGTTTTTTTAGTTGAGAATTTAAAAGTCTTTCAGAAGATATTCTTTCCGAAGATATTTTGCAGAATGTATTTTTTCCGGGCGCCGAATTAATATTATAAACTTTACGCAAATTTTTGAAGGGAGAAAGAATATCCCGGGATAGTTTTTCCGGGGGAAAAATTTTTAGGGGGGGAAAGAATATCCCTTGACACCGGAATTGAAATTTTCCAAAAATCCGGAACAGGAATCGGAACCGGAACTGAGATTTTTCAAAAATCAGGAACAGTAACCGGAATTCCAAATTTTTCCCGGAAAATCCGGAACCAAAACTGCCCATCACTACACCATAACAAAATTGTGGGTCGGTGGTCCCGCCACAAAATCAAAATTCGCGATGAAATAAATAATTTTTTACCAAAGATTTTTCAGAAAATGAAGATTTAACAAAATCATAAATTTATATTTTAATAATGCTGCGTAGTTACTGTATTAAACAACGTTAGTTATTGAAAATCCTATGTAAGACATTGGTCCAATTTTTTTGACGTCACGCTGTTGTTAAAGTTAATGAAAAGACCAAGGTGTGGTTCAGGCACGGTCTTATGGTTGGATTATATCAGGATGATGCTGAAAATTAGAACGCAGACATGAGGGGACCAATTAAAATTGTGCGGTAATGACGTTTTTTTAAAAACAAATAAGAACGCAGAATTTTTTTAATCCACCTTTTCACAAAATATACATAAATCAACCAACTTTAGCCCTTGAAAAATTTGTTTTTAGGTTCCAAATTAAGTAATTTGATTAATAATTATTAAAATACAGTTTTTAATATTTGTTATTAACCGCTTTAGTGAAAAATTTTGAATGTTTTTGTTCTTAAATAGTCTATTCAATACTGCAAATATCGCGGTCAGCTAGATTTTATTTGCCTATAGTCATAATAAGTACCACAAATAATTGGTTTCGATTGATTTTTAAAAGCGATGCGGGCCTTAAGTGATGGATGCCTTTGGCGATGAACGAGGCATGTAATTCGGCAAAAAATGCTATATTTTTTCGTTACTTTTATGTTTTATGTTACTTTTGAAATTGTAGAAATTCAACAACTGCAAATGTCTTGAATCAAAAATTTTTCCCAGTTCAAAGAAGTTATTCGTAACAGCCGGTTATTGCAAACAACCCTGCACCTATATTTATCCTTTTCTCGTTTGTTTTTTCACATTCGTATTTCTTGCATTTATGACGTCCATTCCCATTCAGGAATCGGAACTAAGGTGAGTGGAAATTGTTTTACGAAATGATGTACTTTTTACAAGTCTCTATAATAGTCAACTATTTTGCAAAAGTAAGAAGATAATTTATCCTCTATTTAAAAAATAGGGAATTGACCCAATTCAAATAATAATGATATCGTGATTCGATCTCATACGCTTCAGTACAGTATTTTATGTATTTTGTCATTGAACTTTGAAACTTTGACTCATAACCTTTTATCGTGTATACTAATTTGAGCATTAATGTATTTTGTTAGGTTAGGGAGGTATATAAGTGCTTCGACCTTTACCTGCCCTCTTGTCATTTTTTTGCTTAATAAATATATTTGATTAACTTTTATGTTTATGATATTAATGGTATTTTTCTTTCAAATGACAAGTAAATAATAATAAAAAAAAGAAGTATTTAACCATTTTCGTGGTACTCTGTGCGGAGAATTGCATCAATTTAGAAAAAAATATACAAGTATTTTTAAACTAATTTTATACTTTACTACGCTTATTTTAACTAAAAATAATCAAAGTGTTTTTTTAGATCTGTGCCATTTAACCTCCGCTCATTAGCTTTGGGCCTGCGATGGATATTCATACGTTTATTAGGTACAATTTTAAATGGACATGTCTTAAATATAACTTTAAACTACTTTTAATCTAAATGTTAGGGTCTAAAGATTGTTTTTAGCAATAAAAAACTTAAAATGGCGTGTTTTATTTGGTAACATTATGTGCGGTAAATTTTTTTTTGCTTTTTTCATAATATGAGCAGTTGTCTATGTATTTATTATATCAGAATTGAAAGAGGAATATCGATTTTAAGATATGAATAAACGTTAAAGTATAAAAAAAAAACATAAATTGAAATATTTATCCTCGTTCTGTAATTATGGTCGGCTGGGGGGGGTGGTGGTGTGGGGGGGGGGGGGGTGGGTGGGGTGGGGTTTTTGGTTTGTGGGTTTGTGTGGGTTTGGGGGGGGGGGGTTTTTTTTTTTCGGCTGTGGGTTTGGGGGGGTGGGGGGGGGGGGGGGTGGGGGGGTGGGGGGTTTTTTTGGGGGGGCCGCGGGGCTAAATCCTTCACTAATAAAATAAAATAAAATTTAGGAACTATACCCAGTCCGATTATGTACGGAAAATTAGTGGACCGTTCTTGTTTAAAATGGAGATATTCGGACACAGGACAGCGTATGGAGTGTTTAATGTACAATAATAAAAAGCTTTCCGACTGTATTGTGATACTTGGTAAGTGAAAATTATAGCATTGAAGCGAAAAATTATTTATTTGGGACATGAGTGCATAACGCATAGTTTATACATCCACAGTGAACAAAGGAGAAAATTCAAACCTATAAATTTAAAATGTTTTTTTTGGTAAATGTTATATCAGACCTGTGCAAGCCGCCTCCCCGGTAGTTTATCGGGGGGGGGGGGGCACGGCCAAAACGGGGGGGTGGCAATTTTTTTGAAACGAGGGGAGGGGGGCAATAAAACGGGGGGGCAAGCAGGGGGAAAGAAAAAAAAAGAGAAAAAAGGGGAAAAAAGAGAAAAAAAAGGGAAAAAAGAAAAAAGGGACAAAAACAGCGAAAATAAGGTAAAAATAGGTCTAAAATGGTTTAAAATACATTGAAATAGGCTAAAAACTGCAAAAAATTTGCGATGATGGCGTCATCATAGGTTAAAAATGACGTCATAATTTTAGGGTACTTTTTCATTTTTGGCAGGGGGGGGGGGGGCAAAAAAACGGGGGGAGGCAAATCCTCCAATAAAACGGGGGGGGGGCATTTCCGGACCGTGCACAGGTCTGGTTATATATTATATTTTTATAGCCTAATCGACCGGCACCGACCATGGGTGCCTGCCTAAACCAATTTGACCCCCCAAAAATATATTAAAACTGTTGCCAGTATAGCGTTTCGGTTTAAGTCCCACTATACCCAAGATGGATTTTTAAAGAACCTGTGCGAGTTCAATCCAATAATATTTGTATAAAAAAATTTAAATAATTAAAATTTACAATAAAATAATTAAAGTAATGCTTACTTTAAAAAAGAAACTTTTATTTTACTTAATTTAACACAAAATTTACAAAATGATACTAACCTTAGCCAAAAGTTCAGCGCCATTCGAGCTAACTCACCACTGCGCCAAAAAGACATCTTCAAATTGGAAATTAGACTAACAAATTAATTGCCAATCTGCGTTGTCCAATTAGATTTTACTCGTTTTAAAAATTTCGTTGCACACAAATAGTCAATGAACCTGGTTTATTACAGGAGCAGTGGTTTTAAAACCTGGTATATTAGATAAAAAATTAATTATATAATAATCTTCATTATTTGGATTTCCCCTCCTATATATTACTATTACAAAAAATCTATATATAAATAGACGTAAAGTCTGTGTGTCTGTGTGTTCCCTAACTTCTCCCAACCCACCCAACGGATTAAGCTGAATGAGGTATCATTGGAAAGCTTATACCCCAGGGAGTGTCGTAAGGGGGTTGAAATTTCAAAAAAATTTACATGAACATCTTTACACTGGACAAAACATTTTCACCAAAGGGTACCCATTTGGATTTTGGAACTTAAAAAATTTTTTGTCTTTGATTTGGCTCAAGCTTATTAGTAAGAGTAGTTGGTCAACGTAAAGCCAGAATATCATGTTTTTTTGAAAAAAATAAACATGAACATCCTTATACTGGACAACGTTTTTTTACTAAAAAAGGGACCCAATTTGGACTTTGAAAGTCGGAAAAATTTTTGTCTTTGAATTGGCTCGAACTTATTGGTTTGAGTAATTAGTCAATGGAAAGCCAAAATTTTGGAAATATGGACATGGACATCTTCATACTGGACAACATATTTGCATAAATAAGGAGAAGGACTCTACTCCCCAATCGCAGAACGGATTAAGCTAAATGAAATATCATTGCAAAGGTCACATTCTGGGGATTTTCATAATGAGTGTTGAATATATAAAATTATAACATGCACATCTACATCTTTATGCTGGACAACAAATGTTAAAAAAAGAGGGTGGACCTTCCTCTCCAACCACAAAACTAATTATGCTAAATGAGATATCATTGAAAAACTTATATTTCGGGGAGTATCTTCATAAGGAGGTTGAAATAAATAAAAATTTTCATGGACATATTTTGCTGCACTACACATATTCAGCAAAAGGGGGACGGACCGTACTTCCTAACTACTAAACAAATTGAGCTAAATAAAGTATCATTACAAACCTTGCAGTCCAGGGAGTAGGGGGGGGGGGGCGGGGGGCCGGACCTTTTTTTTCTGTGGTGTGTTTTCCATTTTTTTTGGGGGGGTAATGTAGTGCTTTGTGCAGTATTGTTTTTTTTTTTTTGTTATTTCTTTTTGCTTCAAATTTGTTTGGGGGCGGGGAGGGTTTAAATTTTTTTCATATCCGGGGCCCCCACCAGGGGGGGGGGGGGAAACCCCTCTTTTGGGGTTCCCCGTGCCCTGTTATTCCTTGCGTCGGGAATATCTAGAAGGTAGAATAGAAAAAAAGTTAGCAAATGAATCCGAAAAATAGAGGAAAAACTATTTGTCAGCCGTATGGCTGACACGGGCTACTTGCAGTCTAAAAAGCTGTTTTATTACAGGAGCAGTGCTGAAATTCCACGTGCTTATTTGTATATTTCTGGCCTGGAGAGCTAACCGAAGTCGAAAAGCCGTGATACTCAGCGACTCAGATGGCCGGGATCCGTCGAAAACCGATCCGTCCGTTTGCGATTTTAACGCTCAAACCGAAAGCGTAACGTTGGACAAACGATCCGACGATAACCAAACCAAAAACAGCGAAAAAACCCCATAGAACAGCAGTTTTTAGTTGCATAATATATGCGTACGAGTTTATTTAATTGATAAAAACTGCATCATTCGGACATTCTGTATCTATTTTGTTTACCCGAAAACTTGCCTATCCTGTGAAAACTTTCCAATACTGCATCTTTCAGCCATTCAGAAGTTATTCCGTATTAAAAAAACTTTCTTGTTCTGTAAAATGTACATTAATTGCCCTAAACTTCCCCGGAGCTCTGAACTCCGGTGCTCTGGAGCGGAACTTCGTTTTTTGGAGCTCCGGAGTAACCACTGGAGCTTCGAAACTTTGGCATATTTTTGCACTAATTTCGTGAATAATTTAAGACTGAATTCAAAGATAAAAAAAGTTGTTAACTTTTTTTCAAAACTTATTAAATCTTAAAAATTCAGCTAGAATATCTGAAAACATATGTAAGCTTAAAATCGTTTATTCGCAGTTACATCGAGTTACAGAACTCCCTCCGCTTTAAATCTTTAAATAACCGGAGCTCCGGAGCTCTCTCCGTTTTATATAGCTTTTAGTTTGTTCACTTTTATATTAATTTTATTTATAGCAAAAATGTCGAAAAGTTTTGGATGTTAATATAAGGCTGATTTTCGAAAATTATATTGAGATTAAATACTGCAATGTCACATGTATTGTATTACTTTTATTTTTATTGCTAATATTTTTAAAAACGGGTCCTTTTACAAAGAGTTTGTATGTTTAATACTTTTTAGATAGCTTTATTATTTGAATGCTTATTTATATCTTTTAATTTATTTATTTGTACATAACTCTTTTTACCTGTAACAATATTGTAAATTTTTATTTAAATGTTGATAGTTGTAAATAAAAACAAGTTGAACTGAATATTATAATAAACATAGAAGTACACTACTATGTACTACATGGTCCAGCCAAAATTAAATTAAATTAAATAAGCGATAAATATGTGACTTCACTTTCATATGGTGCTCAAACACATTTATCGCCCAAACTACGGCGCGCTTTAATTAAACCTCTCAAAAAATCATTTTTAAAGGGAAAAAAATTGTTTCGTTATAATTTTTCAATAAAAAAATTATAACTATTTAAATTATAACTATTTATTATAATTATTTATATTTATATTTAAAAAATTATAACTATTTATCTATTAATTTTTTATGGGCAGGAATTATGAATTTTTCGAATATGATCTAATAAAAGGTTTTTAATTATAAATTTTTGCAAAACTTATAATTTATGAACTAATTTTAAATGAATTGTTTTATTAAATACCTTTTTCTATAAAACTCCTTATTAGGGCGCGTCCTAATTGGGGCCCTATGCCCTAATAAGGACGCGCCCTAGTTAGTGCGTGCTCTTATTAGGGCGTGCTCTAATTAGAATCATTACATCCTCTAAGTGAGACCAAATTTTTTGAAATAAGGCCTTGATTAACACATTCGAGTGCCCTAGCTTTATCGCGTCCTAATTATGGCGCGACCTAGTTAGGACAGTAAATCTGTTTTAAGGAGCACTGTCACAAATCGAATTCCTATATCGCCCGAACCGGACTGTTCCTTTAATACCCAACTAGCTACTTCAGATTTGGTATTTGGAGTGCTCCACTCCAAGCCTAGAGCATTTTTAATATCAGCTAGATCGGTTTAGTATTAAAAGAGTAATGTGGTTCGGGCGATATAGAAATTTGATTTGTGACAGTGCTCCTTGAAGTCACATATTTTCCTTTGCTTATTAAGTTAATTATTTTTTGTCCAGCCGGAACAAAAGCTTCCGCAATCTATGCACATTTGTTTGTATCTGTATGTAAATTCAGTAAAGCATATCCGCCAGATAATATGCATATTATAAAGATTTGCAGGTATTACGGTGGAGTTTTCTACTCCTTCGTCATGTATTCGTCGTTACTACGGCAAAATGAGCCATTGCCATTATAAAATACACGCGACTGTGACTCATTCTGTAGTTAATAAGGTCCTGTTCCAAATTTTAAATGAGTCACAGTCACGTGGATTTTAGAATGACAGCGGCTCATTTTGCCGTAGTAACGACGATATACGGTAAACAAACAAGTTTATCATGAAGTTTCAGTGCAACTTGCCAATATGTTAATAAACAAATAAATAAATCATGTAACAAATAACAATGCACAATTAAACAACAATGCACAATTACTAGAAATATTAACAATCAGAATGGGTCATGAGTTTGAAAAATTAACAAAAACATTTTATAATGACAAAAATAGCATTAAAAATTTTATTGTATCAAATCCGTTTTTAACTGCTTGACACATTGCAGTACAATCAATTTCACAGTTTCCGCAATTTTTTCAACGGTAACGTTCTTATTCAAGGAAGGCACATGAATAAATAAGGCACGGGCACTATCCACATCAAGGGACAAGTAGTACGAAAAACTACATAAATATCTAAAATATTATTTTATTTATTTTTTACGTTCGCTTAAACAGCAAGGTGCGTACCTTAACTTAGATAGTTTAAAAAATTTAGGTAGTCGAAGGTTTACTACACAAACTAATACGTTTTATTCTAATCTTGGTTTTGTTTATTTTCATCATAAAACTTTTTTTATTTTGGAGTTTTTTGTAGCAAATATGAGTAATTCAAAATTCATTGTTTTTTTAGGATGTTACATTGCTAATATTTTTTAAATCAAGTTTTTTGCTATTTTTGTTTCATCCTTAAAGATTTAAGAAGCGCCAATTTAAAAAATATTTCGAAACAAATTATTAGTAAAAATACCTTCCTGGATTTTCTGAAATCTTTATAGGGAGCGGTGCCACTTCAACTAATTGTAAAACTAAATCCTTCAAGTTGAGTCTAGTTGAGATTATTTTCGGCTTTTGATTAAAGCAACAGTTGTTAACAGGAACATTGCCTAAAATACCAATATTCAAACTTGTACAATTTTTTTAACTCTCAGAAATTCTAGCGAAAAATATATACAAAAAAGTTTTTTGGTAGCAAAAAATTATAGCAGATTTATTTTGAGGAACCAAATAATTTAAAACGCTAGCGGTTTATAAACTTTCAGACTCACACAAAATAGCAATTAAAAAAAATGGGTTATTGATATCGTTCATATAGTTATTGTAACATACTTACGACACAGCGACCTGGGGCCTTTTTCATAAAATACTGGTCTTCGTAAATTACAAGTTTATCAATAACTTTTTTTATTCTGAACCATTTGCGTTGAAATTTGAAATGAAAAAAGATTATATGCCATGTGCAAACTATTTAAAATTTCATGTACGTAGCTGTTGTGTGTTTAAAGTTA
The DNA here is from genome assembly GCA_030248175.1 of Microlaimidae sp. YZB2_3. Taxonomy (NCBI): domain Eukaryota; kingdom Metazoa; phylum Nematoda; class Chromadorea; order Desmodorida; family Microlaimidae; species Microlaimidae sp. YZB2_3. The sequence continues at coordinate 44,489 of JASAMX010010649.1, read as the reverse complement.
TTCCAGTTTTAAACTTTGGCCACTTGTAATTTTTTACAAGTTCTCAAAGAAAAATTTACCCTACTCCGACTAGGGTAAATTTTTCTTTTGAGAACTTGTAAAAAATTACAAGTGGCCAAAGTTTAAAACTGGAATAACTTTAAACACACAACAGCTACGTACAGTAGTATGGAACCCGTATATGCAGAAGGATATTGATTTGTTAGAACGTGTTCAGAGAAATTTTACTCGAAGGTTGTTTCGAAGGTGTCATATGCCTTACATTAAATATGAAGAAAGGCTAAAAGTTTTAAAGTTACCCAAACTTAAGGAAAGAAGAGATCAATTCGACCTTTATGAATGTTACAAAATAATTCATAATAAAACTAATCTAAATGCTACAGATTTTTTTGTTATAAATATTAATTCAACAAGAGGTCATTCATGTAAAATCAAAGTGCAAAAAAGTAGAATCAACGCAAGAAAATATTTCTTTTCTAATAGAGTAGTATCTAAATGGAACAATTTAAAAGAAAAACAGGTCTTAGCCCCTTCAATAGTTGCTTTCAAAAATAGTTTTAGTGTTTAATTGACTCAAATTAGTGCTTACCATTGTAAGCCTTTGAGTCATTTTCTAGTATATCATTTTGTTTCAGTTTGTTTGCGGCCGTAATCGGCTCGCATACTCTACGAACGTTTACTATAAACCCAACTATAGTAAATTTTAACAGTGATTATAAAAATATATCAATATGCCTATTTGTGTTTGTTTACTAGAATAAACTATTTGATATTTGATATTTGATATAATATCAAACGATAATAGGGTATCTGACTTAATTTCGGCCAGGCCTTAATTTCGGCCACCAATTTAGGGTGTCAGAAAATTGGCTTATTTTTAAACCACAGAAGAACTACATAGCACAAAAGTAACTGGATGAATAAAGTGTTTTTGCAAAAGTTTTTTATTTGTGTTATTCTGTATTATCAACATTTTCTTACAAAAAGTGATTTTTTTGTGATTTTCTTAATTTTTGCTTTGTGTTTAAACTGCGTCAAATTTAGAACAAAGCACTATATAACCTTAAAATAACTTCTATTTAAGGCTCAAAATTTTGAGTTTCAAAATTTCACTTAATTTTCATGTTTTGATATTTTCTTCAAAATCACTTTGCAATGCGTTTAACTAACGGCGCATTTTAAGATTCCGTTAATTTCGGCTACCTTAAAATTTATGTAAAGGAACCTGCTGTTTTTTGCTGTTTTCAAATATCATCGTACTACCGTATTTATAAAGAATTTTTTTTGCTTGTTTGACTTTTTTGACGTTTTTTTAAGCCAAACAAAAATTCAACAAAAAAAAACAGGTTATTAAAACTAGTTTATTTTAAGGTTTTGACATAATTATTTAAAGACTTGCTAATACTATTAAAGTTTGCAAACGGGAAAAAATTAAGTTGTATGTACGAAGAACAATACCTAAAAATAAATTTGCAACGTTTAAAAAAATTTTATTGTTTGTTTTGGCAATAGTTATAGCCAGTTTTTTCTAGGTGGCCGAAGTTAATGGCTCGCGCCTTAATTTCGGCCACTACAAAAAAGTTTAAACTTTATTGATCTTTAAGTGTAACAGAAATTTTAAATTTTTGCACTGGAATAACAAAAATAGCTGTCTTTTGATTTTTAGACCAAATCTTGGGTTGATTGGAAAAACCAGAAAAAAACTTTTTCAAAAAAATAAAAAAGCGGCCGAAATTAAGTCAGCTACCCTAATATTATATATTTAATATCATTTAATATCAATATTAAATGTATCTTATTAAATACTTTATTAAAAAGGCATTTAATATTGATACTAAATGTCTTATTTTAACAATTATTTATGAAATTATTCATTTTGAAACCAACCAACAATTTTTGCCGGTAAAATTGATCAATTTTGGCATATTTTGTGAAAAGGCGGGATTTTAAAAAAAATCTTCGTTTGAATAAGTTTTTTTAAATTTAACCGCACAACGTTAATTGGTCTTCTCATGCGCTTACCAAATTTCACGAGGTCAGCCAAACATAATTTATCCTTTAACCATACCATAGTTAGGGCCGTCATAGCCCACAATTAAGCCGTGCCCCATTTGAAGCGTGTTGGGGCCCTTAATTGTGTTTTAGCAATATATATATACAGTTTTGGTTTTTGTTTAACGAACTAAATATATATATATATAACGTAGTAATAGAAAAAATATATAACTTAAAAGTAAAGGAAAATCTGTAGACATATATATATATAATATATATATATGTCTACGTATTGTCCTTTACTTTTAAGTTATATATTTTTTCAATTACTACGTTATATATATTTTTAGTTCGTTAAACAAAAACCAAAACTATAAATCAGTAGTTATTTTGTAAAAAATTAATTATATTTTAATAACAGAAGAAAACTCGATAAACCAATGAAACTGAAGTGGGTTTTTGAAGAAAAATTAGAAGAACAAGGCTATAATGAGAAGCAAACATTATTACGCATATAAATTATTTGTTGAAATGTATCATGGGTGGCGCGGGAGCGCCACGGGGCGATTTAGCCCCGTGGCGCCGCGCCAACCATTATTAGAGAACGTGGGTAAATTTTGAAATTCAGAACCTTCTTCTTCTTTTTTTATTATTATTATTATTATTATTTAGGGATCGACCGGGGCCCCGGCCCCGGCCCCGGCCCCGGCCCCGGCTTGCCCCGGCACTTTTTTTCCACCCCGGCCCCGGCCCCGGCCCCGGCAAACGCAATTCTCTCTACCCCGGCCCCGGCCCCGGCAATTTAGCTGTCAAATGAGCCGGGGCAAACCGGGGTAAGGACCCCTAAGAATGCAAATTTTAAAGCGCTTCTAAACATTTTTGACAGTGAAATATTATACAAGATTTTATCTACAGAGCTAATTTAATTGTTTTAATATTAGGATATTTATTGTTTATTATGCTATATTAAGATTTTCTAAAGCCTCTTTATTTTATTAAGATTCCTTATTTTAATCACGAATCCTTATTCTAAAAATTTAAAGATATCTTGAGTATTAAAAGCCGTTTGTAGATTTTATTTACAAGATGAGAGTTTGACAGTAGATATCTATGGTTGAATTATATCTGGCTGACCTCTAGTAAGTTTGTATAAGAGACGTAAACGGATCAATTAAAATTGTGCGGTTATAAAATTTTAAATAAACGAATTGGAACGCATAATTTTTTTTAATTCCTGCTTTTCAAAAAATATACATAAATTAGTCAACTTTCACGCTTTAAAAAATTGTATTTTTGTTCCAAATTGTGTAATTTGATAAATAATTGTTAAAATATGGTATTTAATCTTAAATATAAAACCGTTTTTACTGAAAGTTTTAAATGATTTTAATGTTAAATAGTCGATTCAATACTGCAAATCATCGAGGTCAGCTAGGTTTTATTTGCCTCCATAATCACAAGACGTATTTTGCATATATTGGAGTTATTTTAATATCATTGCTAATATCAAAAATATATAAAACAAGAGAATTTTCGGCTAGACAGGGAATTTTTTACCTAAATTTTACAAGAAATGTTGCACTTGTGACTTTTCACGCGCAAGCTATTTTCTGTGCACTCAATAAAACTTTTCTCGCACAGCGATATTTCGTACACCAAAAAACTCGTTTTTTCTAAGACTATTTTACTAAATCGCTTTGTGCAAAAAATTAGCAGAAAATGATGATTAAATTCGATTATTTAAATTCGATCATGTGTGAGTTGATTAGAACGGTTTATTGTACAACTGGACATAGGGTAGTGCATTTAATTTCGGCACTTTTTTGTTTTTCCGATGTAACTTTTCACTGTATGGCCCGAATTTCATGTTTGATAGCTCATTTTGAAGCTTTCACGATACTGCGTTGCGTCACAAAAGTTTCACTGTACGAAAGTAGTTTTTTTACTTAATTAAATCAGTTTTTAAAAAAAATGGAAAATTGCCGAAATTAAATGTGTGCATTTAATTTCGGCACTTTACAAACAATTGATTGTTTCTCAGTCAAAAAATCATCATTTTCAAAAATTTAAAAGCCTATCATTATCTCCAGACAGTTTTCTTTAATTTAAGCTTCTACTTGTTGTTCAACGTGTAACTGGCAAAAAGTTACAGCTAAAATGCCAAATGGTATCAAAATGAGCAAAATTTGGGGAAAAAGTGCATTTAATTTCGGCACTTTTTAAAAGGACCCTCTTAATCGAGTTTAAGTGCAGTGCTATGACCCCTACACATTTCAACGTTGTCTTTTAACTATTTACAATTACAATTTAACACCCGACCACTTAATTCAACCCGTTTTTACCTACAGCAATATGTGTGCCGAAATTACACTATTTTATTTTATAACGATTGCTCACCACAGACGCAGCGTAGAACCACGGGGACTAAAAATTCGGAAAATAGACTAAATTTTACCAGGACAGTTTAATTTTTAAACCAATTTATTGCGTAATCATGAAATGCCCATGTTCTAAAAACGAGTATCAATTTTATTTTTTATAAATCACACAATTTCACATGAAAATATCATAACATAACAAATAAAAAGCTCACGACAGTCATCTACATATAATTAGGTCTCATTTGAGCTATCAAACGTCGTATTCCGTCCAGGATTACCAAAGATATAGTCCAAAATCAAAAATGCCCAATTTGGAAAAGTGCCGAAATTAAATGCACTACCCTATTTGCTTGGATTATATATTCTTGCGTTTATTTTTAGGTGAATATTGGAAATTGTTTTTAAATTTTGTTACGTTAAAAAAATTCAAGCTGATGTCTAGTCTTTATTTTAGAATTTTTAAGTTTATTGTAAATCTACACAATAGTATTCATAAAATTTAAAAAAAAAACCTGCGGAGTCAGTCCAGTTTTTTTGAACCCAATATTTTGTATCCAGCCAAAAGACACCAAACGTGAATTTTTAAAACAAAAAGTTAATAATGAACTGTTTATATTTAATTTGAAAAAAAGTTTTCGCATAATGCTAAATAAGAATAATACTAATTTTTAAATAAAATATTTTGCTTGAAACTAGCACTCTTGTGCGAGTTTAATACTGAAAACCCGCCATTTTCTGCTATTTTTGGGTGCACCAATTTTTAACAGTGTTAGCGTTTTGCAGTGCATATTGCAACTTTGCTTCCACTTTTGCAAGTAAATGCGCTACACGAAAAAACAATTATTGACTGCAAAAAAATCTCTTCGCAAGAAATCAGTGGTATATGCACAGAAAGTCGCGAACGTTTAAAATGTTGCATTTTTTTCTTCCATAATTTTATTCAAAAACCTAGTGTATAATCAAAAATTTTTTTGGGTTATATTATGTTTTTGATAAATCTCGAAAAATTATAAAAAGTAGTGCAAAATCACGAAAATAATTACATTGAAAAAGTTTACGTGACGTTAATTTTATAATTTTTGGCTAAAATTAAATAATTTGATTAAAATCATTAAAACAATCAACTTGAAACAGCTAGAAAGCGAGTAGTCTCATGTACTCGCAATATAATATTTTACTTTTTACAACTTAAAAAGAGTGTTTTTTTAATTTACAAAAATTGACAATAAAATTTTAAAAATGCTCTTATTTTTTAAAATAAAAAGGTGCGTTTTAACCCTTTTTATATGTTTAAACTAAAAAATGTTGAATAGTGGTGTGTAAATGAAATTCGAGTAAAAGTTCTTTTTTAAAATAACATTCAAGCAAGACTAGTATTCTTAACTTTTACGGTTAAATTTCGCCAATTAGGTACCAACATATTTAATTAAAAATATTTTAATATGAAGAGATTTTGTTATTGTGAAATATTTTTGTTACTTGTACCCAGTTTTGATTTTAGTTTCTTTACCACGTTTTGCTTTACTGATCAAAACATGCTCCTTGTAAGTATTTTAACTCTTCCTCTACATATTTGTAAAGCATTCTTTAAAAGTAACATAAATGGTTTGCTCTATTTGTAAAGCATTTTTTAAAAGTAACATAAATGGTTTGCGATTAAGTATAATATTGCTTTAAACAAGAATATACTGCTAATAATTACGTGAAAATGTACATATATTATGTAAATAAAATAATAATTTAGGTTTAGAAAAATTGAAATATGAAAATAAAAATTTTGTTCTGCTTAGAAAAAAAAAACTTTTGTGTAATAAAAAATAAGTTTTTTTACTCACAAAGTACTTAAATTCTAAAATGTGACTATTCATTACATAAACCAAATAATTAACAGTAAAAATGTTGATTTTTATTTGAAAAAAATGACCAAAATTACAAATTCTGCTTAATTTTTCGCCTGCCCCGGCCCCGGCCCCGGTCCCGGCCCCGGCCCCGGCCCCGGTCCCGGCCCCGGCCCCGAAAAATCCAAATTTCTCTACCCCGGCCCCGGCCCCGGCCCCGGCATCAGCAAAAATTCTTCCCCGGTGGAAAAAAACTAATGTGGACTATAGAAAATTTGCATTTGGTTTGGGCAGCTGCTCACTAAATAAAAATTTCTACCATACGATAAAGATTTGTTTGTACATTGATCCAATCACACAACACTGTTGCATTTTTTTTAGTTTGATGAAATGTCAATTGAAAATTTTATACTCACATCAAACTTTGACAAGCTCGAAATCGCCACTTTTTTAAATTTATAGCTGTTTCTTAAGCATAAAAATATAACCTTCAAATTGAAAAAATGGCTATTTCGCGTTTGTCAAAGATTCCTATGAGAATAATTTTTTCAATTGACATTTCATCAAACTAAAAAAAAATGCAACAGTGCTGTGTGATTAGATCAATGTATAAACAAATCATAATCGTATGGTAGAAATTTTTATTTAGTGAGCAGCTGCCCAAACCAAATGCAAATTTTCTATAGTTCACATAATGTCTATATCAGACTAGTCCACATCTTTTCTTTCTGAACATATGCCTGGGGAAAAATCGCCCTTTTTTCCTGCTCTATGTTTAGAGCATTTTTCAAGGCTAGTATTAAATTGCGTTATTTTGTAAATAATTAGTTAAATTACACTTAAAAATTAAGTAGAAAACTCATTTGGTAACATTATGTAGGAAGCTTCATAAACCAATGAAACTGAATTGTTTTAAAAGAAAAATTAGAGGAAGGAAAAATTTCATGACGCAAGGGGTAATTTCATGGCGCCGTTCAAGTTAAAATCAACGAGGAAGGAGGAGCGAAAATATAATGGCAGCAAAATCTTATATTCGCAACAACATGAATAAAGTCAGGATGAGGAATCGCCTGCTAGCAAAAAAATATTAAATTAACGCTAAATTACAGTTGGGGGCCTCTTATTATTTTAAATTTGGAAATTTGTTTGTTAATGGGACCGTGTGGTAATCTACATTTCAGTATTAAAATAAAAGCGAAAATGAACCAATAAAAAGCTGGTCTGTGAACCAACAAAAACAGTGACCTTCAAAACATTACTATTAGGACTTATTTTTATAATTTTTTAACATTTTTTTAATTTAGGCTTCAAAACAAGCTATTGAGTATTGACTTTAAATTTTTATTTTTAGGAAATGATTTATGGTATTGTTATGTCCTTACTTTTTCTAATATCAACAATTATTATGGTCTACAGCACCGTTAGATGGCATTCCCTTTTCGGCATTCCATGGGGCATTGCGTCAGTAAGTAATATATTTGCTTTTATAATTTTAGAATTTTAGATTGAGGCAGGAAAAGAGGGGGAGAGAGAGAGAGAGAGAGAGAGAGAGAGAGAGAGAGAGAGAGAGAGAGAGAGAGAGAGAGAGAGAGAGAGAGAGAGAGAGAGAGAGAGAGAGAGAGAGAGAGAGAGAGTGAGAGAGAGAGAGAGAGAAAGAGAGAGAGAGAGAGAAAGACAGAGAGAGAGAAAGAGAGAGAGAGAGAGAGAGAGAGAGAGAGAGAGAGAGAGAGAGAGGAGAGGGATGGAGAGAGCGAGAGAGAGAGAGGGGGGGGGAGAGAGAGAGAGAGAGAGAGAGAGAGAGAGAGAGAGAGAGAGAGAGAGAGAGAGGGGGGAGGATTTAGGGTCGATGGAGTCTTGGGAACTTGGAACCAAATATAGGGAACTTAGAGCCGTATGTGGGAAACTTGGAGCCGTAAGCTGGGAACTTGTAGCCAAAAATAAAATCGCTAAAATGTGTACCTAAGCGTAAGCGAAGCCTAAATCTAACCCCAAACCATTTTTTCTTAAAGTCTCCAAGTTCCCAAAAAATTCCGATGGCTCTAAGTTCCCTGCTTATGGCTCTAAAAACCCCGTACCGGAGTGAGAGAGAGATGGAGAGAGAGGGAGATAGGGAGAGAGGGAGAGAAGGAGAGGGGGAGAGAAGGAAAGAGGGAGAGAGGAAGAGAAGGAGAGAGGGAGAGAGGGAGTGAGGGCGAGAGGGAGAGAGGGAGAGAGGGAGAGAGGGAGAGAAGGAAAGAGGGAGAAACCGAGAGAGGGAGAGAGGGAGAAAGGGAGAGAGGGAGGGACGCCTTAAAAATTTTATGACACACATATGTAAACTTTTGAGACTTTTGAACTGGTTTTTTAATTTTTCTTATTTATGTATATTATTTTAGTTTTTCGCATTTGTTGGCATATTTGTGTTCGCATATGACGCCTATGCAAACTATAAAGTTTGGAAACTAAAGAAGACACCCTTGAATTTTAGTAATCAACAACCGTTAAACGACAACAACAGTGAATTTACTCCTGTACCCCGGTTTTCTTACAAAACAGATAAAGCTTCCACATTTGTATAAAGTTTTAACTCTATGTATGTTTTTTATGTTATTGGTTTTTTCTAAATAAAAAAAACAGTATTGTGTCAAATTAAAATATTAAATTGCCACATGTTACGCATAGGCGGTACATACAAAATATAACAGATGGGTCAATCATACTTAAATGTTTGTAGTAAGTCTTATTGGCTAGGTGCTAGTCCCAACTGCTAGCCGCTAGGTGCTGTGCTAGTAAACACTTTATGTAGATACATAAAGTACTAAGTGCTAATTATCCTAGCCAAATGAAAGTATGAGAAAATGGGATATTGTTATATGTAGAACATAAAAATAGTGAAGTGCTTTTTATTTGATAACAACGACGACAACAAACAAGATATGTTCTGTTATTTTTACTTTAAAAAGAGGGTTGTTGTAAAAATAAAAGAATATGGTGGATTTACTCAATTTTTATAACAAAAAGCGAAGCTTTTAATATTCAAAAAAATAGATTGCAGAATCACAAATACTTTTTTGAATATTTTAGAATAAGCCCGATTAAATTTGATTTGATTTTTCAGCTATTTAATTTTTTTCGCGTTTTAAAAAACTATTATTCCTATTAAATACTGAGACACCGATATGCAGTTATAGCTCAATTAAATCTGGCTGATCTGGATGGCTTGCATATTAACTATTAAATTGACAAAAACGGTTTGATATTAAAGGCATTTTTGACAAGTATTTATCAAACTATTCAATTCGAAACATTAATATCACTTTTTAACGGGTAAAATTTACTAAGAATTTCTGTATATTTTGTAAAGGGCGACATTTAAAAAAAACGCGTTCAAATTCGTTTTTATACGTTATAACCACACAATTTTAATTGGTCTTCTCGTGTCACCCTTACCCATATATGATTTTATCAGGCAGCCAGATATAATTCAACCTTTGTTGTATAAAAACAGACGGATTTTAATAATATTTTGCATAGAGAATTCCAGATAGCAGAAAGGTTCAATTTTAAATGTGGTTTAAGTTCAAACAGTAATAAATCAATAAAACTTTTTTTTTAAAAAAAAAGTCGGCAACGGCAGATGTTACATTTTTTTCGAAAATCCGTCCACTATTGATTAATTTAATTTATTAAGGTACTGAAGTTGATTCTATCAGGGTGAAAATAGTTGGATGGTAAAGTAACCACTCGTTCTCCGAGAAAATATCACGTGGAGAGAAACACAAGACGAAACTTTATTATAATTGGTTACATCATCCTTGACAACTTTTTTTATTATTTTTATTCTTGCGCGTTTATTGTTTATTTTTTCCTGACGGCGAGCGGTTACGCACGCCCTTAATTTCAGCCTGAAGGATTTTAGCTTTAGTCCTTTCTCTGAAATATATTGCGGTCATAGGTACAAAAACTTCACTATTAAATTAAATAAATGATTTTGCCGTTAAAATATTAATTATCCAAAACACATCAATTTTAAATTTAAATGAACGCCCAAAGCATGGTTTACTGAATCAAAAATTATGGATTATCACTTTAATTTTTTAAGATAGTTCGGCAATTAATTTATTTAAAGCGTTTATTCACAAAAAATATTCCAGAATATATTGTAAATTTATTTTTAATACTAAACTAGCTTCAAAGGCTTAAGATAAATATTTTCTTTAAAAACCGTTTTCATCACAAAAATATTAGTTTAAATAAAAACAAAAGCTTTAGTTTAAAACTGCAATATTTATCACCTATTTTATACAAGGGTGCTATCTAGTACTAGGACAAATATAAAATTAATAAATATAATATAATATTGCTGACAACTTTGAGCATAATATTACAAACAAACTATTTTTAAAATGTAAATTAAAATGCCAAATTGCCAAACATATAAAGAAGGGCGCTTGAAGAAACTTTGATTTATTTTTAAAACCAAAGAAGCTTTGATTTATTTTTTTTTGGAATAAAAATAGGGAAAAAGTAATCAATCAAATTAAAGCGATCTAGTGGAACCTATATCAAAAATGTTTTATTAATTGGCAACGTAATTGTTATATTTATAATTTTCTTACTTTGAAGCCTTTTTTAAGTTAATATTTAATTTATTTAATTCATTGAGTTACGAATTTGGTTTTAGAACCAGTTTTTTTTTGTTTTTTTTTTGTTGTTGTGATAGGTTTTATTGTATGTTTATTCGTTATTTGCTGTGATATTATGCTTAGAAAATAATAAAGAATTTAAAACAAAAAAATGTTTTATTACATCTGTAAGTTTTTATGAGCTTCTAATGTTTTTTATAAGTGCCACTAAATTGTTTTTATTTGATCGATTATTCCATGGCTTCTTGTTAGTATTTCCTGAACAAATATACCGGCCACGTCTATGTAGTTGGTTTATATTTATCAAAATCTTACATAATTTTGATCAAGAAGAAACATTACTAATTATTAGAAACATAAGACAAATAATTTTTTTTTATTTTTTGACACATATTTCTTATTTTTTAGTATAAAATCTTACATGTTAAACCATGTTTAATTTTAAGATTTGAAAAAAAAACGTTAAAATCTATCTTTTGTAATCGTGTTGTGGGTAGAATACGCTAAATAGAACCAAAAATAAGGCGATTTATTCTTTTGTATAATCGGCAATTTATAATAACCATGATTTTCAAATAATTGGTTTTTATAAAAAAACAGTAAAAGTAAATGTTTTAATTCGTTATCATTATGACCCTCTATTTTTTCGCTCACTGCACTTTCAAAAAAAAGCAAAAAATACCCACACTGCATCTTTTAGTTTCGAAATGTTGTTTTGTTCGTTTTTGTTACATTGTATAGTTTGTTTAATTCCTGCATACTTAATCTTTTAATATTGGGAATAAATACGACATAATACATTTAACTTTGTTTTTTGCATTTAACTTATTTATTGCCTATTTACTAGATACTTGCCTGTCAACAAATATGCACTGTGCAAAATTAAACAGGACGCAGAATGTTAAGCTTGTTTTAGAAAAATATATTAATGTAACCTGATATATTGGTTGCTATAAGCGAATATATAACACAAAATAAATAGAAACATTGATGAAAACCGCCTCCCTTCTTGACTAGCTTACCACACAATTTTTCATAATTGTGTTCTTTCAAAAGTCCTTAAACACAACATTATATGTGTTATTGGCAAATAATCAATTATGTGGCAAAATTAATAACTGTTAAATAATAAACCTAAAATCATTAAAAAATTATTCATATTTTTTAATATTGCTTTTAATTTTTAATATTGTTTTTAATTTAAATTAACGATTTGTTGGCTTTTAGTATTTTTAAATTAATATTAACGAGTTTTCTCGCGTGCCGGACTGGACGAGGCTATCTAAAGCATAGACCGTTAACAACTATGCGGTACAGATGGGACCGGGACAATTCGCTTCCGGACAATTCGCTTCCGGACGATTCGCTCCCGGACAATTCGCTCCCTGGACAATTCGCTCCCGGGACAATTCGCTCCCTGAGAAAATCAATTCTTGGAGAAATTGTAGGAGGAACAATTCGCTCTCGTCGGGACAATACGCTCCCGGGAGTTTTTATAAACGCAAATCTTATCATACCTACTTCATTAGGGAAAATTCGCCCCCTGCCCAATTCGCTTCCGCGATTTTTAATAAACTCGATTCTTATAAAACTTACTTTACTGTACAATTCGTTTTCTGTACAATTCGCTTGCTCCCTCTGGAAGAACGATTTTTGGTGAAATTGTAAGAAAGTATTTTGCTGCCATTACTTTTAATAAACATAACTTTTATAAAGCACGTTTTATTTGGGAAAACCTGCTTCTGAAAGTTTTTGATTTTTTTATATTTATTTTTTTATTTTTATTTTTTATATTTATTTTTTATATTTATTCTTTTATATTTATTTTTTTATATTTATTTTTTTATATTTATTTTTTTATATTTATTTATATTCAATCACAGATTGTTTTTTGCAAAAGATAAGATGGCTGCCAGAGCTTTTCTCCAAAACAAGTCACTTCCACAGGTTATCTCGCTCGCGCAATTTTTAATAAAAAACTCATTTCCACTACTTTTGTTTACTCTTTGTTTTTATTGGTTTTCTGAATATAGTAAACAATAACCGATTGCACGGATAAAAAATCCAAATAGATTTGATTCGCCGCCAAAAAGATTTCGCCAATAAATTAACAGAAAAAATTTTCCTAAAATTTTTTTCTTAGATTCAATGATTACATTGCTACCCACCGGTAATTCATTCTGACGAAATTAATGATTTTCTAGTTGTTTTTTTGTAAAAATGATGTGTAATTTATTGTATTAATTTAATTGTCATATAAATAACCTATTTTTTACAACTATATAAACTAAACTTAAAAATAAGTGAGCATAACAGAATGCTTAGTTTTTGTATATTATATTGTATTTATCAATGTTTATTATATCCATTTAACAAACAATTTTTTATATTCCATAACTAACCAAAACAACTTCTTTAAAAGCATATAAGCAACGTTAAAAATATGAGAAAAAACATTAAAGTTAATATTGAAATTTATAATTAAAATTAAATGAGATCATATGAATGCATTTAATAGTGATGTCCCTACTCTCCATTATCATGATCCGGAGCTCTGGTATTTTAAAGCGATGGAGCTCCGGAGCTCCAAAGCTCTGCCCCTTAAATGAGCGATTTCAAGCTATTTAACCTGGAAATATGTTTTAAGTTATTCTACTTGCATATTTAAGGCTTTTTTGTTTTTAATAAGTTTTGAAAAAAATTTAGTTTAAAAAAATTTTTGATAAAATAATTTATGTTATTACTCTTTAATTTAAGAAAATTAGTACCGAAATAGGGCAGAGCTCCGGGAGTTGCTCCAGAGAAAAAATAAGTTTTATTAAAATATAAACTAATTCTCGCAATAATTGAGGATTTATCTAAAAACTTTGCATTAAATTTTTTTGGTGCAAACGCAATTTCTTTTTTATAAAACCTTTTCCAAAATGACAAATTTCTTATGAACGGATATAAATAATAAGTAAAAAAAAATAAACTCCAGGTTCCAGAAAGGCTTATATTTTATCCGCATTTTTAGGACTTTTTTATTTTTAAAGGTTTAAAAAATGTTCTCAAAAAATTTTTCCACAAAATATCTAATGGAGCTCTGCTCTTTAATTATTTATGGAAGTTAGCACAAAAATAAGGTGAAACTCCAGAAGGTGTCGGAGAAAAAATACCTTCTCCAAAATATCTTCGAAGAAGATATCGTCTTTCAGCAGTAAACTATCAGTGTTATCATAACTTTTAAAAAATACTTCGTATAATAATAGAATAGAAAGAAAACGAATTTAAATCCTGAAATTTTGAAGTTGAAAAAATATAAGTTTATTAACTTATATCCGTTCATAAGAAGTTCGTCATTTTAGAAAAGGTTTCACAAAAAACAAATTTCGTTTGCACTAAAAAAACTGTTAATGCCAAGTTTTTAATAAATCCTTGATTATTGCGAAAATCAGTTTATATTTTAATACAACTTATTTTTTTTCCGGAAAAATCCCGGAGCTCGGAAAAAAGCCTATTTTGGAAATAATTTCTAATGCAATTATTTTAGAGTCAATAAAATAAATTATATTCATCAAAAATATTTGTAAACTAAATTTTCAAAACTATCAAAATAAAAATAGCCTATATATTGCCCTTCAAACTAGAATATCTTAAAATTTATTTCAATGTTAAATAGCTTAAAATCGCTCATTTAAATGTTGGAGTTTAGCTCCATCGATCGTTCTTATTTTAAAGCTCTGAAAGATAATGACTGTTGGTTTATTTAAATTCATTCATATGATCTCATTTAATCTTAATTATAAATTTTAATATTAATTTTAATGTTTTTTTCTCATATTTTTAACGTTGCTTATGTTATATGCCTTTAAAAGAAAATGTTTGGTCAGTTATGGAATATAAAAATTGTTAAACGGATATAATAAATATTGTTTTTATAAATACAATGTAATATACAAAAACTAAGCATTCTGTTATGCCTACGTATTTTTAAGTTTAGTTTATACAGTTTTACAAAATAGGTTAGTTTATATAACAATTAAATCAATAATAAATTAATAATAAATAATCAAAAAATTACTTTTTACAAAAACAACAAAAAAAACAATCATTTTTACAAAAAATAACTGAAAAATCATTAATTTCGTCAGAATGAATTACCGGTGGGTAGCAATCATTGATTCTAAGAAAAAATCTTTTAGAAAATCTTTTGTGTTAATTTATTGGCGAAATATCTTTTTGGTGGCGAATCAAATCTATTTGGATTTTTTAATCCGTGCAATCGGTTATTGTTTACTATAATCAGAAAACCAATAACAACAAAGAGTAAACAAAAGTAGTGGAAATGAGTTTTTCATTAAAAATTGCGCTGGCGAGATATCCTGTGGAAGTGACTTGTTTTGGAGGAAAGCTCTGGCAGCCATCTTATCTTTTGCAAAAAACAATCCGTGATTGAATATAAATAAATATAAAAAAGAAATAAATATAAATACAGTGAAATAAATATAAAAAAATCAAAAATTTTAAGAAGTAAGTTGTCCCAAACAAAATATGCTTTATAAAAATTATGTTTATTAGAAGTAACGGCAGCAAAATACTTTCTTACAATTTCACCAAAAATCGTTCTTTCACAGGGAGTAAGCGAATTGTACAGAAAACAAATTGTATAAGGACCCAATTGTCCCGCAATGAAGTAAGTTATATAAGAATCGAGTTTATTAAAAATCCCGGGAGCGAATTGGGCAGGGAGCGAATTGTCCAGGGAGCGAATTGTCCCTAATAAAGTAAGTTTGATAAGATTTGCGTTTATAAAAACTCCCGGGAGCGAATTTAGTAGGAAGCGAATTGTCCCGGAAGCGAATTGTAACTCCCACAATTTCTCCAAGAATTGATTTTTCTAGGGAGCGAGTTGTACCAGGAGGGAATTGTCCTGGGAAGCGAATTGTCCGGCGGGGTGGGGGCGGTTTTGGGGAGCGACTTTCCCCTCTCCCCCCCGCACCGCCTTGTTGTTTTCTGTCTTTGATTTACTTGGCCTCTCCCGCTCCCGCGCGCGCGCGTTCTCGTTAATATTAATATATACATAATAGAGACACAGTTCTCACTAATTTAAATTAAAAACAATATTAAAAATTAAAAAGCAATATTAAAAAATATGAATAATTTTTTAATGATTTTAGGTTTATTATTTAACACTTATTAATTTTGCCACATAATTGGATTATTTGCCAATAACACATATAATGTTGTGTTTGAAGGACTTTCTAAACACAATTATGAAAAATTGTGTGGTAAGCTAGTCAAAGAAGGGAGGCGGTTTTCATCAATGTTTCTATTTATTTTGTGTTATATATTGGCTTATAGCAACCAATATATCAGGTTACATTGCAATATATTTTTCTAAAATAGTCTAATACATTCTGCGTCCTGTTTAATTTTGCACAGTGCATATTTGTTGACAGGCAAGTATCTAGTAAATAGGCAATAAATAAGTTAAATTCAAAAAACAAAGTTAAATGTATGATGTCGTATTTTTTTTCCCAATATTAAAAGATTAAGTATGCAGGAATTAAACAAACTATACAATGTAACAAAAACGAACAAAACAACATTTCGAAACTAAAAGATGCAGTGTGGGTATTTTTTGCTTTTTTTGAAAGTGCAGTGAGCGAAAAAATAGAGGGTCATAATGATAACGAATTAAAACATTTACTTTTACTGTTTTTTTATAAAAACCAATTATTTGAAAATCATGGTTATTATAAATTGCCGATTATACAAAAGAATAAATCGCCTTATTTTTGGTTCTATTTAGCGTATTCTACCCACAACACGATTACAAAAGATAGATTTTAACGTTTTTTTTTTCAAATCTTAAAATTAACCATGGTTTAACATGTAAGATTTTATACTAAAAAATAAGAAATCTGTGCTAAAAAAATAAAAAAAAATTATTAGTCTTATGTTTCTAATAATTAGTAATGTTTCTTCTTGATCAAAATTATGTAAGATTTTGATAAATATAAACCAACTACATAGACGTGGCTGGTATATTTGTTCAGAAAATACTAACAAGAAGCCATGGAATAATCGATCAAATAAAAGCAATTTAGTGGCACTTATGAAAAAACATTAGAAGCTCATAAAAACTTACAGATGTAATAAAACATTTTTTTTTTGTTTTAAATTTTTTATTATTTTCTAAGCATAATATCACAGCAAATAACGAATGAACATACAATAAAACCTATCACAACAACAAAAAAAACAAAAAAAACTGGTTCTAAAACAAAATTCGTAACTCAATGAATTAAATAAATTAAATATTAACTTAAAGAAGGCTTCAAAGTAAGAAAATTATAAATATAATAATTACGTTGCCAATTAATAAAACATTTTTGATATAGGTTCCACTAGATCGCTTTAATTTGATTGATTACTTTTTCCTTATTTTTATTCCCCCAAAAAAAGTAAATCAAAGCTTCTTTGGTTTTAAAAAATAAATCAAAGTTTCTTCAAGCGCCCTTCTTTATATGTTTGGCAATTTGGCATTTTAATTTACATTTTAAAAATAGTTTGTTTGTAATATTATGCTCAAAGTTGTCAGCAAAATTATATTATATTTATTAATTTTATATTTGGCCCTAGTACTAGATAGCACCCTTGTATAAAATAGGTGATAAATAGTGCAGTTTTAAACTAAAGCTTTTGTTTTTATTTAAACTAATATTTTTGTGATGAAAACGGGTTTTAAAGAAAATATTTATCTTAAGCCTTTGAAGCTAGTTTAGTATTAAAAAATAAATTTACAATACATTCTGGAATATTTTTTGTGAATATACGCTTTAAATAAATTAATTGCCGAACTATCTTAAAAAATTAAAGTGATAATCCATAATTTTTGATTCAGTAAAACATGCTTTGGGCGTTCCTTTAAATTTGAAATTGATGTGTTTTGGATAATTAATATTTTAACGGCAAATCATTTAATTAATTTAATAGTGAAGTTTTTGTACCTATGACCGCAATATATTTCAGAGAAAGGACTAGAGCTAAAATCCTTCAGGCTGAAATTAAGGGCGTGCGTAACCGCTCGCCGTCAGGAAAAAAATAAACAATAAACGCGCAAGAATAAAAATAATAAAAAAAGTTGTCAAGGATGATGTAACCAATTATAATAAAGTTTCGTCTGGTGTTTCTCTCCACGTGATATTTTTTCGGAGAACGAGTGGTTACTTTACCACCCAACTATTTTCACCCTAATAGAATCAACTTCAGTACCTTAATAAATTAAATTAATCAATAGTGGACTGATTTTCGAAAAAAAATGTAACATCTGCCGTTGCCAACTTTTTTTTTAAAAAAAAAGTTTTATTGATTTATTACTGTTTGAACTTAAACCACATTTAAAATTGAACCTTTTTGCTATCTGGAATTCTCTATGCAAAATATTATTAAAATCCGTTTGTGTTTATACAACAAAGGTTGAATTATAAATTGCTGCCTGATAAAAACATATATGGGTAAGGGTGACACGAGAAGACCAATTAAAATTGTGTGGTTATAACGTATAAAAACGAATTTGAACGCGTTTTTTTTAAATGTCGCCTTTTACAAAATATACAGAAATTCTTAGTAAATTTTACCCGTTAAAAAGTGATATTAATGTTTCGAATTGAATAGTTTGATAAATACTTGTCAAAAATGCCTTTAAGATCAAACCGATTTTGTCAATTTAATAGTTAATATGCAAGCCATCCATATTAGCTAGATTTGATTGAGCTATAACTGCATATCGGTGTCTCAGTATTTAATAAGAATAATAGTTTTTTAAAACGTGAAAAAAATTAAATAGCTGAAAAATCAAATCAAATTTAATCGGGCCTATTCTAAAATATTCAAAAAAGTACTTGTGATTCTGCAATCTAATTTTTTTGAATATTAAAAGCTTCGCTTTTTGTTATAAAAATTGAGTAAATCCACCATATTTTTTTTACAACAACCCTCTTTTTAAAGTAAAAATAACAGAACATATCTTGTTTGTTGTCGTCGTTGTTATCAAATAAAAAACACTTCGCTATTTTTATGTTCTACATATAACAATATCCCATTTTCTTATACTTTCATTTGGCGGGGATAATTAGCACTTAGTACTTTATGTAGCACCTAGCGGCTAGCAGTTAGGACTAGCACCTAGCCAATAAGACTTACTACAAACATTTAAGTATGATTGACCCATCTTATACCCATCCATGTTATATTTTGTATGTACCGCCTATGCGTAACATGTGGCAATTTAATATTTTATTTTGACACAATATTATTTTTTTTATTTAGAAAAAACCAATAACATAAAAAACATACATATAGTTAAAACTTTATACAAATGTGGAAGCATTATCTGTTTTGTAAGAAAACCGGGGTACAGGAGTAAATTCACCGTTGTTGTCGTTTAACGGTTGTTGATTACTAAAATTCAAGGGTGTCTTCTTTAGTTTCCAAACTTTATAGTTTGCATAGGTGTCTTATGGCTGAACACAAATATGCCAACAAATGCGAAAAACTAAAATAATATACATAAATAAGAAAAATTAAAAAAAACAGTCTAAAAGTCTCAAAAGTTTGCATATGTGTGTCATAAAATTTTTAAGGCGTCCCTCCCGCTCTCCCTTTCTCCCTCTCTCCCGCTCTCGGTTTCTCCCGCTTTCCTTCTCTCCCTCTCTCCCGCTCTCCCACTCTCCCACTCGCCCTCCGTCACTCCCTCTCTCTCCTCTCTCCTTCTCTTCCTCCCTCCTCTCTTCCTTTCTCTCCCTCCCTCCTTCTCTCCCTCTCTCCCTATCTCCCTCTCTCCCTATCTCCCTCCATTCTTATGGTTCTTAGAGCCATAAACAGGAGCTGAGCCATCGGAATTTTTTGGGAACTTGGAGACTTTAAGAAAACTGTTTGGGGTTAGATTTAGGCTTCGCTTACGCTTAGGTACACATTTTAGCGATTTTATTTTTTGGCTACAAGTTCCCAGCTCACGGCTCCAAGTTTCCCACATACGGCTCTAAGTTCCCTATATTGGTCTCCCCAAGTTCCCAGATCATTCGACCCTAAATCCTCTCTCCCTCTCTCTCTCTCTCTCTCTCTCTCTCTCTCTCTCTCTCTCTCTCTCTCTCTCTCTCTCTCTCTCTCTCTCTCTCTCTCTCTCTCTCTCTCTCTCTCTCTCTCTCTCTCTCTCTCTCTCTCTCTCTCTCTCTCTCTGTCTCTCTGTCTCTCTGTCTCTCTGTCTCTCTGTCTCTCTGTCTCTCTGTCTCTCTCTCTGTCTCTCTCTCTGCCTCAATTAAAATTCTAAAATTATAAAAGCAAATATATTACTTACTATGCAATGCCCCATGGAATGCCGAAAAGGGAATGCCATCTAACGGTGCTGTAGACCATAATAATTGTTGATATTAGAAAAGTAAGGACATAACAATACCATAAATCATTTCCTGAAAATAAAAATTTAAAGTCAAATATCAATAGCTTGTTTTGATTTTAGTTTGTTGTTTTGAGGTCTGTTTTTGTTGGTTCCGCGCTTTTTTTGGTTCTTTTCGCTTTTATTTTAATACTGAATGTAGATTGGTCATTAAAATTTCATTTAATATAGAGGATGTATTTAGCGTTATTGATTTTGAGCAGGCGATTCTCTCCTAGTTTTTCTGTTGTTGCGATATAGATTTTGCTGCCATTTTTCTTCGCTCCTCCTTCCTCGTTGATTTTTTTGAGGCGCCTGTTCCTTGTGTTTTTGCTTTTCCTTCCTCTTTTTTCTTTGATTCGAGTTCTCGGTTTTGCTTCCTTTGTTCTGGTTTTCTTTTTTTTTGTGTAGTTTCGATCTTTCTCGATTGATTGCCTTGATGCTCTTGAGCGGAGGGCGATTTTTCCCCGGCTTGTTCGAAGAAGATGTGGTAGTTGATATAGATTTGTGACTATAGATTCGCTTTGGTTCGGCGTCTAATAATCCCTTATATATTATTTGTTTATAATTGATCTTCGCTGTTGCTTTTTTTTTGTTTGATGATGTCTTGAATTATACTCATAGCTCTTTGCAAGCGCGATCGCATTTTTTCTTTGAGGTTATATTTGTATGCTTAGAAGCTATAATTTAAGTGGCGATTTCGAGCTTGTCAGATTGCTGTGAGTATATTTTTTCTCGGTTTCATCAACTAAAATGCAGTGCTGTGTGATTAGATCTGTATATAATCTTTATTCTATGGTAGATTTTTATTTAGTGAAGCTGCCGAACAAATGCAAATTTTCTATAGTCCATTGTTTTTTTCCACCGGGGCAGAATTTTTGCTGATGCCGGGGCCGGGGCCGGGGCCGGGGTAGAGAAATTTGGATTTGCCGGGGCCGGGGCCGGGGCCGGGGCCGGGGCCGGGGTAGAAAATTTTGCCCCGGCCGGGGCCGGGGCCGGGGCAGGCGAAAAATTAAGCAGAATTTGTAATTTTGGTCATTTTTTTCAAATAAAAATCAACATTTTTACTGTTAATTATTTGGTTTATGTAATGAATAGTCACATTTTAGAATTTAAGTACTTTGTGAGTAAAAAAACTTATTTTTTATTACACAAAAGTTTTTTTTTCTAAGCAGAACAAAATTTTTATTTTCATATTTCAATTTTTCTAAACCTAAATTATTATTTTATTTACATAATATATGTACATTTTCACGTAATTATTAGCAGTATATTCTTGTTTAAAGCAATATTATACTTAATCGCAAACCATTTATGTTACTTTTAAAAAATGCTTTACAAATAGAGCAAACCATTTATGTTACTTTTAAAGAATGCTTTACAAATATGTAGAGGAAGAGTTAAAATACTTACAAGGAGCATGTTTTGATCAGTAAAGCAAAACGTGGTAAAGAAACTAAAATCAAAACTGGGTACAAGTAACAAAAATATTTCACAATAACAAAATCTCTTCATATTAAAATATTTTTAATTAAATATGTTGGTACCTAATTGGCGAAATTTAACCGTAAAAGTTAAGAATACTAGTCTTGCTTGAATGTTATTTTAAAAAAAGAACTTTTACTCGAATTTCATTTACACACCACTATTCAACATTTTTTAGTTTAAACATATAAAAAGGGTTAAAACGCACCTTTTTATTTTAAAAAATAAGAGCATTTTTAAAATTTTATTGTCAATTTTTGTAAATTAAAAAAACACTCTTTTTAAGTTGTAAAAAGTAAAATATTATATTGCGAGTACATGAGACTACTCGCTTTCTAGCTGTTTCAAGTTGATTGTTTTAATGATTTTAATCAAATTATTTAATTTTAGCCAAAAATTATAAAATTAACGTCACGTAAACTTTTTCAATGTAATTATTTTCGTGATTTTGCAATACTTTTTATAATTTTTCGAGATTTATCAAAAACATAATATAACCCAAAAAAAATTTTTGATTATACACTAGGTTTTTGAATAAAATTATGGAAGAAAAAATGCTACATTTTAAACGTTCGCGACTTTCTGTGCATATATTTTTGGTTTTTTTGGTTTTGTTTTTGTGGGTTTTTGGTGGGTTGTGTGGTGTTTGGTGGGAGGGCGGGTTTTGTTTGGGTGCTGTTTTTTTTTTTTTGTTTTTCTTTTTGTTGTGCGTTTTTTTTTTATGTTCTTTTTTTTTGTTTTTTCCTTTGGTGTTTTTTGGCTGGATTATTGACCCTGACTTTCGGTTTTTTTTTTTTTTTATATGATATTGTGATTGCTACTTTTCTTAGAATAGCTCGCTTGTTTTTTTTCGTATTTATTTCTATTCCCTGAATAGCGAAGATAGCATTCTGGTGTGCTTTTTTCGGCCTTTTCTTTGGGCTTTTTGATTTTGGCTATACCTTTGGTATCCTGGATGGAGAGTTATGAGACGTACTGAGAAGACGGTCCCTTCGCTCCCTAAGTTTGAATACTAGCTAGTATTTTCGCGAGAGGGAGATTATAATAAAAAAAGTTGTAAAATTTCGTTTAAATGTTTTCAGCTTAAGTTCGACGTCATATGTTTTGAAGATTTAAAAGGTTTGACAAAAAATTAAGCTCTTTTTACATAATCCTAGTGATGGCAGTTCCGGGTCCGGATGTTCCGTGCAAAAATTGGAATTCCGGTTCCGGTGTATGCAATTGTGCCCATTATGGAATAATTTCTTTAAAATATAAAAACGACCTTCCAGTTTAACTTCAGACCAACTCGCCTTAGGAAACATTGCTTTTTGTCTTTATAATGTCATAGTTTCTTATATTTTATTTTATTTTTTGGTTTTTGAGCGATTGGGGATCAGATCAGGGCATAATAAACCTAGCAAAACATTAACAAACAAAGTTGCTAAAAACGATTTAGTTTTAGACATATTGGCCCAAGCTCTGGCGTTGGAAAACTGCGAGAGCATCTGCAGCTTCTGCAGTCGGATGAAACGGGGCCGTCTATACGCCGCCGCCCGAAAGTTCGACTACAACGTCCTCGCTTTCGGCCAGCATTTGGACGATTTGGCAGAAAGGTAAGCTAAGTTTGTCTCTTCGTCTGTTTGTTTGTACATTTGATCGCCAACGAGCCAATGTCCAACGAGACTACTAGTTATTCTATGTGCTAATTTTTTCCGCCAAAAATTTCCGCTACAAAATTTTACAAACAGAAAACATAACCAAGGTTAAAAATGTGTTTAAAAAAACTAAATCAGTCCTGAATCACATGAACAAAGCATAAAAAAATTGCTAAAGCGTTTACTTAATCCTTGTTGTGTTCTTTAAAACTTAATGTGAAATAAATTTATGTTTTTATTTAGAACATTTTTTCATAGTATTCTGATAAAAATATTGTAGTTTAAAATTGTTAGTCTTGATTGTTTTCAATTACAATTATTATTGATCCTGTGTAAACGCATTAATTTTTTAATCATTTTATAATGTTTTTAGCTTATTAATGGCAATTTTTCATAATGGTAACCTGCGGACAATGAAAGCACACTATACTGTAAGGTCAGTTGATTTTGATTTTTAGACTTTGATAATAATGATTATGATAATAATTTGATTATGCCTTATTTATTTTTAGAAAACTGTCCTTATTTCAGCCAAGCTTAATTTGTGCCTGGCTTTGCTCAAACACAATTTACACGCGCCTAACTATTCTCATGTTTTCCAGATATTTATATTATTATTTTTATTAAAGCTCATTATAATACTTTGAGTATTATAGGGTCAAAAACTCGAACAGAGTCTTAATTAGTTTATTAAAAAGTTCCAATTGCGGCACTAAATGTGCCTGATCTAAGTTATATTAATATTTATTAGGGATGGATGGAACTGCGGAACCCACGGAACCGGAACCGGAATTGAGATTTTCAGAATTTCAAATTTTGCCCGAAACATCCAAAACCCGGAACCGGAACTGCCTATCAAACTGCGAAACCCCTGGAACACCGGAACCAGAACCGGAATTTAGTATTCTGTAAAAAAGTCATATGCATTAAAAAAATTGTGCGATTTATTTCAAAAATAGAGTGATATTTAGGTTTATTATTAAAAAAAAACAAAAATATTTTGTTCAAAAACTGTTTAGGGAAGGCGATTTGAGGATTATCAGACCCTTTATCCATGTGAGGGAAAAAGATTTGAAGAAATTCGCAGAGTCTCGAAAGCTTCCGGTCATCGCAGAAAATTGCCCGGCTTGTTTTGATCAACCTACGGTATTCAATTTTCGTTTGTTTCGATGATTATTATTCAATATTATCGTTTATTATTAAATTGAATAATATTTATTATTGAATTGAATAATATTTATTAGTGATGGGAAGTTCCGGTTTCGGGTTCCGGATGTTCCAGGAAAAGTTGGAATTCCTGGGCTTGTTTCATAAAACCAGTGTAAATTCTCATTTTACAAGTCTCCGCCTATTTTTTGTAAAATACACGATAAGGGTTTTTCGACTTGTAATCAAGGGGGAGCATCTCCGCGCACTGCTCTGCGCTGATTGATCACAGCCACGTCATTTCATCTCCGCTAACCGATCAATATTCGCCGTGTCGTATATCCTCTATCATGTAATTTGCAAAAATAGGCGAAGATCTGTACACTGAAAATTTACAAACGTCCTTACGAAATAGGCCCGGGTTCCTGTTCCGGATTTTTGGAAAGTCCCAATGCTGGTTCTGATTCCGGTCCGGTGTTTTTTCGGGGGGGTTTCTAGTTTAATAGGCAGTTCCAGGTTCCAGTTCCGGATGTTCCTTTCCAAATTTTAAATTCCGGTTCCGGGGGTTCCGCAGTTCCGCCCATCACTAATATTTATCACTCATTAAATAATTATTATCATTAATAAAGCAAAGAATACACTGTACAATATGTTATTACTGCTTAAAATACTTTGGGCTTATCGTTCTAAAATTGAAATAGCACTTTTTTTCAGTCGGAATCCTTACAAACTTTTGGCTGACCTTATAACTTTGTATGGCAGACATAAGCGGTTAATTCCCGTATTTTTACAAAATAAAGAAAAATAGTGACTTTACCCTTTTTAACAAATTGCATTTTTTGCTCCAAATTAGTTAATTTGATAAATAATTGTTAAACTATGGTATTCAATCTTTAGTATTAACCCGTTTTTGCTATAAATTTTAGAACGATAAGCCCAAAGTATTTTAAGCAGTAATAACATATTGTACAGTGTATTCTTTGCTTTATTAATGATAATAATTATTTAATGAGTGATAAATATTAGTGATGGGCGGAACTGCGGAACCCCCGGAACCGGAATTTAAAATTTGGAAAGGAACATCCAAAACTGGAACCTGGAACTACCTATTAAACTGAGACACCCCCCCCCCCAAAAAAAAACACCGGACCGGAATCAGAACCAGCATTGGGACTTTCCAAAAATCCGGAAACAGGAACCCGGGCCTATTTCATAAGGACGTTTGTAAATTTTCAGTGTACAGATCGTCGCCTATTTTTTGCAAATTACATGATAGAGGATATACGACACGGCGAATATTGATCGGTTAGCGGAGATGAAATGACGTGGCTGTGATCAATCAGCGCAGAGCAGTGCGCGGAGATGCTCCCCCTTGATTATAAGTCGAAAAACCCTTATCGGTGTATTTTACAAAAAATAGGCGGAGACTTGTAAAATGAGAATTTACACTGGTTTTATGAAACAAGCCCCCAGGAATTCCAACTTTTCCTGGAACATCCGGAACCCGAAAATACGGAACTTCCCATCACTAATAAATATTATTCAATTCAATAATAAATATTACTCAATTTAATAATAAACGAATATATTCAATAATAATCATCGAAACAAACGAAAATTGAATACCGTAGGTTGATCAAAACAAGCCGGGCAATTTTCTGCGATGACCGGAAGCTTTTGAGACTCTGCGAATTTCTTCAAATCTTTTTCCCTCACATGGATAAAGGGTCTGATAATCCTCAAATCGCCTTCCCTAAACAGTTTTTGAACAAAATATTTTTGTTTTTTTTTTAATAATAAACCTAAATATTACTTGATTTTTGAAATAAATCGCACAATTTTTTTAATGCATATGACTTTTTTACAGAATACTAAATTCCGGTTCTGGTTCCGGTGTTCCAGGGGGTTTCGCAATTTGATAGGCAGTTCCGGTTCCGGGTTTTGGATGTTTCGGGCAAAACTTGAAATTCTGAAAATTCTCAATTCCGGTTCCGGTTCCGTGGGTTCCGCAGTTCCATCCATCCCTAATAAATTTTAATATAACTTAGATCAGGCACATTTAGTGCCGCAATTGGAACTTTTTAATAAACTCAATTAGGATTCTGTTCGAGTTTTGACGCCTGATAATACTCAAAGTATTCTAATGAGCTTTAAATAAAAATAATAATATAAATATCTGGAAAACATGAGAATAGTTAGGCGCGTGTAAATTGTGTTTGAGCAAAGCCAGGCACAAATTAACTTGGCTGAAATAAGAACAGTTTTCTTAAAAATAAATAAGGCATAATCAAATTATTATCATAATCATTATTATCAAAGTCTAAAAATCAAAATCAACTGACCTAACAATATAGTGTGCTTTCATTGTCAGCAGGTTCCCATTATGAAAAATTGCCATTAATAAGCTAAAAACATTATAAAATGATTAAAAAATTGAATGCGTTTACACAGGATCAATAATAATTGTAATTTGAAAACAATCAAGACTAACAATTTTAAACTACAATATTTTTATCAGAATACTATGAAAAAATGTTCTAAATAAAAACATAAATTTATTTCACATTAAGTTTTAAAGAACACAACAAGGATTAAGTAAACGCTTTAGCAATTTTTTTATGCTTTGTTCATGTGATTCAGGACTGATTTAGTTTTTTTAAACATATTGGTAACCCAAGCTCTGGCGTTGGAAAACTGCGAGAGCATCTGCAGCTTCTCCAGTCGGATGAAACGGGGCGGTATACGCCGCCGCCGAAAGTTCGACTACGAACGTCTCGCTTTCGGCCAGCAGTTTGAACGATTTGGCAGAAAGGTAAGCTAAGTTTGTCTCTTCGTCTGTTTGTTTGTACATTTGATCGCCAACGAGCCAATGTCCAACGAGACTACTAGTTATTCTATGTGCTAATTTTTCCCGCCAAAAATTTCCGCTACAAAATTTTACAAACGAGAAAACATAACCAAGGTTAAAAATGTGTTTAAAAAAACTAAATCAGTCCTGAATCACATGAACAAAGCATAAAAAAATTGCTAAAGCGTTTACTTAATCCTTGTTGTGTTCTTTAAAACTTAATGTGAAATAAATTTATGTTTTTATTTAGAACATTTTTTCATAGTATTCTGATAAAAATATTGTAGTTTAAAATTGTTAATCTTGATTGTTTTCAATTACAATTATTATTGATCCTGTGTAAACGCATTAATTTTTTAATCATTTTATAATGTTTTTAGCTATTAATGGCAATTTTTCATAATGGTAACCTGCGGACAATGAAAGCACACTATACTGTAAGGTCAGTTGAATTTGATTTTTAGACTTTGATAATAATGATTATGATAATAATTTGATTATGCCTTATTTATTTTTAGAAAACTGTCCTTATTTCAGCCAAGCTTAATTTGTGCCTGGCTTTGCTCAAACACAATTTACACGCGCCTAACTATTCTCATGTTTTCCAGATATTTATATTATTATTTTTATTAAAGCTCATTATAATACTTTGAGTATTATAGGGTCAAAAACTTGAACAGAGTCTTAATTAGTTTATTAAAAAATTCCAATTGCGGCACTAAATGTGCCTGATCTAAGTTATATTAATATTTATTAGGGATGGATGGAAACTGCCGAACCCACGGAACCGGAACCGGAATTGAGATTTTCAGAATTTCAAATTTTGCCCGAAACATCCAAAACCCGGAACCGGAACTGCCTATCAAACTGCGAAACCCCTGAAACACTGGAACCGGAACCGGAATTTAGTATTCTGTAAAAAAGTCATATGCATTAAAAAAATTGTGCGATTTATTTCAAAAATAGAGTGATATTTAGGTTTATTATTAAAAAAAAACAAAAATATTTTGTTCAAAAACTGTTTAGGGAAGGCGATTTGAGGATTATCAGACCCTTTATCCATGTGAGGGAAAAAGATTTGAAGAAATTCGCAGAGTCTCGAAAGCTTCCGGTCATCGCAGAAAATTGCCCGGCTTGTTTTGATCAACCTACGGTATTCAATTTTCGTTTGTTTCGATGATTATTATTCAATATTATCGTTTATTATTAAATTGAATAATATTTATTATTGAATTGAATAATATTTATTAGTGATGGGAAGTTCCGGTTTCGGGTTCCGGATGTTCCAGGAAAAGTTGGAATTCCTGGGGCTTGTTTCATAAAACCAGTGTAAATTCTCATTTTACAAGTCTCCGCCTATTTTTTGTAAAATACACGATAAGGGTTTTTCGACTTGTAATCAAGGGGGAGCATCTCCGCGCACTGCTCTGCGCTGATTGATCACAGCCACGTCATTTCATCTCCGCTAACCGATCAATATTCGCCGTGTCGTATATCCTCTATCATGTAATTTGCAAAAAATAGGCGAAGATCTGTACACTGAAAATTTACAAACGTCCTTATGAAATAGGCCCGGGTTCCTGTTCCGGATTTTTGGAAAGTCCCAATGCTGGTTCTGATTCCGGTCCGGTGTTTTTTTTGGGGGGGGTTTCTCAGTTTAATAGGCAGTTCCAGGTTCCAGTTCCGGATGTTCCTTTCCAAATTTTAAATTCCGGTTCCGGGGGTTCCGCAGTTCCGCCCATCACTAATATTTATCACTCATTAAATAATTATTATCATTAATAAAGCAAAGAATACACTGTACAATATGTTATTACTGCTTAAAATACTTTGGGCTTATCGTTCTAAAATTGAAATAGCACATTTTTTCAGTCGGAATCCTTACAAACTTTTGGCTGACCTTGTAACTTTGTATGGCAGACATAAGCGGTTAATTCCCGTATTTTTACAAAATAAAGAAAAAAAGTCACTTTACCCTTTTTAACAAATTGCATTTTTTGCTCCAAATTAGTTAATTTGATAAATAATTGTTAAACTATGGTATTCAATCTTAAGTATTAACCCGTTTTTGCTATAAATTTTAGACGGTTTTATTGTTAAAATAGTCGATTCAATACTGTAAGTCATAGAGGTTAACTAGGTTTAATTTACCTACTTTTTGAAGTTTCCAAAGCGGGATAGAGAAATAACACAAATGATGCGCAAACAGCACAACCACCAATTATGTCTGTGAACTAGCAATTTTTAGGGTGCAGTATTTACCATACATGGGCACGGGGGGTGGTTGGGGGGTTAACGCCCCCCCTTCCCCCACCCCCCCCCCCCCCAAAAAAAAAAAAAAATTTTGAAAAGGGGGGTTTAACCCTCCTACACTCAGAAATGGGGTGGGAGGAAAAGTTAC
The DNA here is from genome assembly GCA_030248175.1 of Microlaimidae sp. YZB2_3. Classification (NCBI taxonomy): domain Eukaryota; kingdom Metazoa; phylum Nematoda; class Chromadorea; order Desmodorida; family Microlaimidae; species Microlaimidae sp. YZB2_3. The sequence continues at coordinate 14,712 of JASAMX010010649.1, read as the reverse complement.
CGCCCCCCCCCCAATTTTAGAAAAATGAAGAAAAAAAATGTATTTAAAATGACTTCTAACTGCCTCCAAACTTATAAGTTTTGAGGTCAAAATGAATGTTTAAACAATAATAAACACAAAAATGCAATAAAAAGGACTTTTTGACCTAAAATTACCTATTTTTTCTTCAAAATCGAAAAAACTATATGGGTGTTTTGCGTTTCTCGGATTTTAACCCCCCTCTTAATTTGGGGCTAAACCCCCTCCAACTCCGGACCAATTGTGCCCATGAATGGTATTTACTAAACATCAACACAACAGTCGGATACTACTTTCTGTTTTTTTTTAGCGATAATGGAAAAATTTTAACAAAAAATTTTTGTTTGCGCTTTTATAACTTTTGAACGCGCCGCGATCAATTTGCAAATATCTCGCGTTAAGGTCCTTGTACTTTTGGCTACCTCTTGAAAAAAAATTTTCAAAAATTTGGGGGGTTAGCCCCAAACCCCCCGAAATTTTGGGCCACATTTCTAACTTTTTACCATGGGCATTTACTTACGTCTGAAAATTTTTGTGCAGATTGTCCATACCTTCCTGAGCTCAAAAATATATAATTTGTTAGGGGTAACCTACCTGGGTCGGGTACACCGAGAGGTTAAAGGGGGTCAATTTTACGATTTTTGCTAAAAAATCTTTGTATGGGGGGCAGATAGTGCATATTTTGGCATTATGCTCAAAAACTGTTTGAGCTACAGGTTTAAGACCTTGGAGATTTATGCGGAATTTTAAGCTCTACATTTTGGTGATAGTCTAAAAAAATTTTGATGCCCTAAGGCACTGCGATGGCTGACCCCTAAAAATAAAACTTTTGACACAGTTCCTTTTTAAAGCTCGGCGTGCTGATTTCAAAAATATTAAAAAGTTTGTTTAAAATGGTCGGGTAACCAAAATACAGACCCCTTTTTTACCCCCAAAATTAGTAAGGGGTGGTTTTTTGTTTGATTATTTATAAGCCGTGTTTATATTCGTTTATTATGGGTGCTGATTTCAAAAATATTAATTTTTAACCAAAATTTTTTATGGTTACTCAGTTACATACCCCAAATACCCCCAAATTAAAAAAATTGTAATTTTTCAAATTTGATGTTACCTATCTTGGTAATTTGGTTACGGGTTACATACCCCAAAAATTTGTAGGGGGTACATTGTGGATTGTAAACATGGTAACCAATGAGTGAATCGAGTTAAAATTTATATTTTTGAGATTAGCGTGTCGAAAGCTATAATATGAGTACTAACGAGACGGTATTACAATAAATATGTAAAGATGACCCCCTAAAAATTTTCGGGGGTACATCGTGGATTGTAAAAATGGTAACCAATGAGTGAATCGAGTTGAAATTTATATTTTTGACATCAGCGTGTCGAGAGCTTTAATATGAGTATAAACAAGACGGTATTACAAAAAATATTATATAAAAATGACACCCTAAGAATTTTTGGGGGTACATTAGGGGTTGTAAAAATGGTAACCAATGAGTGAATCGAGTTGAAATTTATATTTTTGACATCAGCGTGTCGAGAGCTTTAATATGAGTACAAACAAGACGGTATTACAATAAATATATAAAAATGACCCCTAAAAATTTTTGGGGGTACATTATGGGTTGTAAAAATGGTAACCATTGAGTGAATCGAGTTAAAACTAATTTTTTTGACATTAGCGTGGATGAGATGGACCCTGAATTTTGGGGGTTTTGGAGCTAACCCCCCCCCCCCCAAAAAAATTTTAAAAAAAAATTTCTGGAGTAAGCCAAAAGTACAAGAATTTTAACGCGAGATATATGCATACTGATCGCGGCGAGTTCAAAAGTTATAAGAGCACAAACAAAAATTTTTTGTCAAAATTTTTCCAGTATCGCTTAAAAAAACAGAGAGTAGTAATGGTCCCCAAAACTCTGGACCGGATCTCCACTTTCAGGGGCTTTGGAGCAACCCCCGAAACTTTGGAGCTCCACCTATTTTGTAATAAGTTTATGAATAATTAGGAATAAAGTCATAGATTATTTTGTCAAATTTTTTTTGTTATTTAAATTTTTTTAAAAACTTATTTAAAACGATAATAATTGTTTTAAAAATCTACATAAAGTAAATTTTAGTGTATTTTAAACTTCATAGAGCTTAAATTCGCTCATTTAAAAGAGCAGAGCTCCGGAGCTCCCTCTGCTTTAAGGTCCGGAGTTTCCTCATAGGCCATAACTTGATGCTCAGGCCATGAACAACAACAACATCATATCACTTCTAATTTTTTTAGGAGCGTCACCGAGTTAAGCAATTGTTGGCCAGTCAGGAAATTTTGTTTCCGAAACTTTTCCACAGTCTCAAATCCTCATTAAAACCGTTGGTCTCCATCCAGTCGGCCAATAACCGAATGGCCAAAGCCGAAGCCTATTCTAAGTTAAAAGCGGAAATTTCCGCTGGCTCGAATGAAGATTTGGAAGACATGTGATTCGCAAAATAGATTAATAAGATTATAATAAATAACACAAATTACTACACTTATTATGCGTAATAATAATTAGCTGCGGAGGTTGACGGCGTTATTGTGTGATCTAACGTCAGTATCTATTGGCCGTTCGTATTTCTTTTTATTATTTCTGACATTTCTAGCGGTTTTAGAAATTTACAACCAAGGCTTTATTTTTCCAGTTATTTAAGCTCAAAATTCGTACGGAGCTGCGAAGGATGGTCTGGAGCCCGGAAATCCGAAGCTCCCGTTCCAAAACTCGGAGTTCTAGGGAACACAACTAATTAATTAATGTGTAATATCAGACCTATGCACTGTCCCCCCCGGGGCTTAAACGACGGGTGGGGCAACTTTTTTGAAATGGGGGGCAATAAAACGGGGGGGGGGGCAATAAAACGGGGGGGGGGCAAGCAGGGGGGAAAATTGAAAAAAAGGAGAAAAAAAGGGGAAAAAGTGACAAAAAAGCGAAAAAAAAGGTAAAAATAGGTCTAAAATAGCTTAAAATGCATTGAAATAGGCTAAAAACTGCAAAAATTTCGAAATGATGGCGTCATAATAGGTTAAAAATGGCGTCATAATTTTTGGGTACTTTTTCCATTTTCCGCGGGGGGGGCAAATCCTCCAATAAAGCGGGGGGGCATTTTCAAACCGTGCACAGTTCTGGTAATATTATTGTTTTATTTTTAATAAAATTGTTCGGATTCAAACTACTAAAAAAACCAATCGTCGTTACTACGGCAGAATGAGTCAACGAAAAAATTTTCAAAAAAATTTTTTTTGCGTTTTGAGTAGAAAACCACCACCTACACCTTATGGCAAAAGGAGCGAACTGCAAACGAACTATAATACGGAGAAATCAGGTCATGTAACATTGAGTCACAATTTGTAAGTTCATGTAATAGTGGGTCAAACGGGGTGTGACTCTATTCACTGGGGTATTACTATTATGACAAAATGAGTCAACATGTTTTCGACTCATTATGAATATATGGATAACTATGCAAAATATTAAAATGCTATGTTTGACAAAATGAGTCAAAATAAATAATTAACTTATATTGTGTCCAATACTCACTGTTTTGTTAAACAAGAATCTAAGTTTGAACAATGTGGTTTCAGAATTGAACTGTGAAGCTAGGGCTCATGGAAACATGGACACTTTGTGTTTTACCTATTTGCTAAATTCGCTAAAACGACTTACACTGTCATTTTTTTGTAAAATCAATAATCATATGATATGCATTCATCTTACCCATAGAATCAAGGAAGGGCTAATAGTAGCCCTTGACTATGGCCTGGTGCTTATTGTTACGTTTTACAAAATCATATCACAAAAGTATTATCCCTAATATGGAGCTGCTGTGAAAAGGAACAAAGACATTATTTTCTTGTAATAGCCAAACACTACCATACCAAAGTCAGACACCAAATCAGGTCATGAACCAAGTAGGGAAGAAATTAAGCGTGATAAACAAATAAATGGGCAGAATAACCTAAAAAAACCTTTAAATTAGTGATTAATACCAAAGCAAGGTACTTAAACGCATTATTTATAGTTACCAAACTACCCAACCCAACACTACTAAAGACAAACCAGACAATGAATCAGATCAATATACAAAGGCAGTGCTAAAAATAACCTAAAAACCAGTAAATTAGTGAATAATAGGCAAAGGCAAGCCTGATAAATAATGGAACCACCAAGGCCTTAGCAAAATCAAAATCAAATTAACTTATTAATGAGAAGTAACTTAACCAAAACCAAACGAGTAAGAGTACCTTGGGCAACTAATTTTTCAATAAAAAAGCTCTCAAATAACCCAATAGTAAAAACGACATAAAAGTTATTAAATATAGAGCTGGTAACTAATTTGTATGTGGAACTTACTATAACAACTAATGATTGCTACAAAAACTTAATAAAAAGCCTTTTGTAACAAAATATGGGTTAAAGTTCGTTTTCTAAGATTTTTAAACCTTGTTACTAACAAACCATATGGAGTCAATCTGGTATTGACTCTATTATACCTAAAGTGACACAACGAGTCACTGTATATTTGACTCATTCTGACTCTGAATAAATAATAAAATGCTGCTTTTGACAAAAAGAGTCGCAACAAAAAATTTAATTTTTATCAGCCACAGTACATGTTTGATTTGGGGTAAATACATAAAAACGTAGCTTACCTAGAGTGTTAAAACATATTTTTTTATCAAATACTGCAACAAAAGACGGTATTTTTTTCTGACCATTTGAAAGTTTAAAATGGCCATTTCTCAAAACAAGGATTTTTTTCGTTGACTCGTTCTGCCGTAGTAACGACGCAATGCCAAATAAAAGGAAAATTTTGTTATAAAAATGCAAACATTGTTAAAACCACGTAAAAATTATTTTTATTTTGACTATTATTCGTATTAATGCCTTAATTTTTTTGTTTTTAATTGTAGGCAAATCATTGTTATCAATAGCAAGAATATATAACACAAGAGAATGTCCGACTGTACACTAAATTTTTGATCAAAATTTTGCGAGAAAAGTCGCACTTTTAAATTCGTGTGCGACTTTTCTCGCAAAAATCCGCCATTTTCTGCTAGTTTTTCTGCGCTGCGGTTTTTAACACAGTTTTAGTCTTCTCGCAGTGGGGACTGCGACTTCTTTTGCACTCTATTCTGTTTTAGTCGCACTGCGATTATTTTCGCACTGCGAGTCTGGCTGCACAACAAAAAAATAGAAACAAAGCGGAACAAAAATTTTGTGTTTAAATGAGTAAAAGTTTTTTTTTTACGTTAAGATGTCAAAACTTTTTAGTTTTATGAAATAAACTAAATTTCCAACGTTTTAAATTTATATAAAGTAGATTAAGTGTTTTACTCCATTGAAAATGACTACCGGCGTCTGTATTTTTTTTTGTTGTGCAGCCAGACTCGCAGTGCGACTAAAGCAGCATAGAGTGCAAAAGAAGTCCCAGTCCCCACTGCGAGAAAACTAACACTGTGTTAAAAATCGCAGCGCGGGAAAACTAGCAGAAAATGGCGGAAATGGTAGAAAATTGCGAGAAAAGTCGCACATGAATTCGAAAGTGCGACTTTTCTCGCAAAATTTTGGTCAAAAATTTAGTGTACAGTCGGACATTCTCTTGTCTTTATATTCTTGTCAATAGTAATGTTTTAAAAATTCCACTGTTGTTTTTTTTTTTTGTTTAAATTATAATAAATTTTATAAATTATTAAAGTGTTGTAGTTTTTAAACTTATTACTGCTATAATTTTATTGCACAATTAATTTTATTTTAAATTTTAAAATTCTGAAATCACGCTTTTGTTTGTTTTTTTTTTCGTTAACTAATGAATGAATGACACCGTTTTACAAAAACGTTAGTGTATGGATCAATTATATTGTAGCTTTACTTCATTAGCATTCTTCAAGAACACCATGAAAATAATGAAAATTTCTTTATCATGATAAAATTCCTAAAGTTATTTATTGTGACAAAATTGAAGCTTAACCATAGATTGTAAACCTTTTTTCCTCTAGTAAAATTTTAAAATCAAGCTAAACTTGATTTCTTTGTGATTTACATTGGTTTGTCCTTAAAAAATGTTACGTCTGTTAGATATTTATGAAATTAGCATAAATCATACATAGGGTGGGCTGCTTGGCGGAGATTCCTAATTGTGTGGAACATTAATAATAACCTAAGTAACAAAAAACGAATTAACCATGACGTTTTAAAAGAAACTCCAAAGTTAATTTAAAATCAAAATCAATAAACTGCTTTTGATACTAAAATTTGAGAGGTTTTGTTTCAATACTTAAAACGCTTAAAAAGGGTATTTAGTATTATTCCTCTCAAAAATTTTCTATTACACCATTCTTAAATTTCGGGTGTACCCCTCCGCAAAAAAAAACCGGGAGACTTCCTATTTATTGAAGCAAGAATAAGCTCGGTAAGGCATATGCTATACGATCCAGTCCCAAACTGATTAGAGAGATAAAGGTTTTTTGTGGACTTAATAGCAGACATGAGCCCAATCCAGCCATAGTGTTCGTTTTAAATAAAATCTGGTAATTTTTTTGGCGCCTTGATATTTCTTAATCAAAGCTTTATTTCCGTAAATTAATCTCGAACTTTACAACTATAGCATAGGCGAGAGCGTTTTCGTACTGTACCACCGACCTTCGCCTCTATTAGTGTGAAAACTTAACAGCAAACGTGTACACAGTCCAGTCGTATGTAGTGCTTGCTTAAAATAATATTCAGTAGTTATTTTTTTAGCGCGTTTAGACCAAGACGAACTTATTAACTTAAACTGATCTAGAACCTCACCACTGCGGCACAGGCGAGCGTCTTACCACTGTGTCATCGGTCTTCGCTCCTGATACTATAAAAAAACCCACCTATTATGGCAGCGGCTGCTGACAGCGAAGAAGAGCAGGGAGATACCCCGGCGTTTCCTTGCCGCCTGTCCATGTGGGATTTCAACCAGTGCGACGCCAGCAAATGTTCCGGTCGTAAATTGGCCAGGTTGGCTTTCTTTTTATTTATTATTCTATTAATTTTAATTGATTTTACCCCTTTTAGATTTCTTATTATGGAACATTGTTCGAAACTAAAAAATGCACTCTTTGACTCCTATACTTTTTAAGCTGGTTTTGAAATCTTAGCTTTTATACAAAAATATTATATTTCATTTATAATTTTTTTCCATGTAAGTAATGTTATTTGTTTATAAATAATTTTTAAATAATTTTCTTCCTTTTAAGTAATGTCATTTATGTTCTGTTTTTAGATTTGGTTTCGTAAAGACCTTGAAAATTTCGCAGAAATGTCCCGGGGTAGTGCTGACACCCGTGGCCGAGTCCTGCTTGTCCCCGTCCGATCGGTAGGTAAGGCTCTTATCATAGATGTTTTTGGTCATGTCCGCTAGGGGGGTCCACCTCCTGGTGGATGGAAGGACAAAATTTTTTAAAGGGGGGGGGGTCCGGACCCAGCTGGCTTTTTAGGGGGTCGACTCGGGTGCGAGATTTCAAATTTGGGGGGGGAGGTCCAAGAGGTCCGATTTTTTTATTAAAGTTTTTTAAATCAGTAATTTAAGTGTTTTAGGTCTAATATTGTTTTGCATACAATAAAACAGCCTATTTAGGCCTAAAAATTGTATTTCAATACTTTTTTAATTAAAAAACCGTGTTTTTGACATTAAATCAAAAAAAAAATACTTGTAAATTGGTCGGGAGGGGGTTCAGCATCGCTAGGGGGGTCAGGTGAGACCGCTCTCGAGTTTTGGGGGAGGGGGGGAGCCTGAATTTTTTTTGGGACGGTCCGAAATTTTGGCTGTAGGGAGGGGTGGACCCCTCTTCCCCCCCCAAATAAAACAACAAAAACATCTATGGCTCTTCCGTTGTCAAGATGTTTTAGAAAGTTGCTGGACGAATTTAGCGGGAATTAATGTAGAATTAACACGTTTTTCTGGTAACATACTGAGACTAAAGTAGTAATTACAGGCGCAACTTCTTTATCGCTCGGTTTTTGGCCAAAAACTTTTAAAAAAAGCTGTTATTTGTCCTTAATATTGTAGTGTAGATCCCAAGTAAAAGCAAAAACAACTAAAGGTGGGGTGACCAAAAGTTTGAAACTAATGGGGGGTTCACCCGACCCTATCCATCTCCCATTTTCATCTATGGTTGCAGATTTTTTGATCATGTTTGGCATTTATAGCAACACTATCTTGGAGAAAGGTTTGGGCGTGGTCGATTGCTCCTGGCACGAATTGGACAATACGCCGCTCAGCAGACTCAAGTGTGGCCATTCCCGGCTGCTGCCCTACCTGGTCGCGGCTAATCCGATCAATTACGGCCCAAACCCTGCCAATTGTCCTGCGTGGAGGCCTACGCGGCAGCCTTGTACATTATCGGTAATTAATCCATAATTCATGCGTATTTTTAATTGATTGATAGATAATTAATATCGATAATTTATTGCCGTGGTAAAACTTGTAGAACCTTTTTTTGGTGACTTTTTTTCGGCCTCAAACTTGCTAGATCCCCTCATGCTCACCACCTGTTAAAAATTAGTGCGTATTTGCAGTCTTCTTAGTTTCATGGGGAAGTAATTATTCTTCAAAAACACCATTTTAGCGTTTTTACCACCCCACCCCCCCCCCCATTCCAAATTTTAAGGGAGTGTCCAATGTACCCTAAAATTTTAAGGGTGTGAAGTACGGAAATTTTGATTAGTATAACACCCTGAAACCCCTCTCCTTTCTCTGCTCATCGATTCCTCTCCCCCCCCCCAAATAAAGGACAACAAAAACATCAATGCACTTCCGTTGTCAAGATTCGAAAGATTCTGGGCCAAAACTGATAAGAAAATGTAAAATTAACAAGTTTTCTGGTAACATATGACCTAAAGTAGTATATTACAGGTGTATCTCCCTTTTTATCGCTCGGTTTTTGTGCAAAAACTTTTAAAAAAAGCTGTTATTTGTCCTTAATATTGTAGTGTATTTTTTTGAATAAAGTAAAAGCAAAAACAACTAAAGGTGGGGTGACCAAAAGTTTGAAACTAATGGGGGGTTCACCCACCCTATCCATCTCCCATTTTCATCTATCGCTGCAGGATTTTTTGATCATGTTTGGATTTATAGCAACACTATCTTGGAGAAAGGTTTAGCATGGTCGATTATTCCTGGCACCGAGTGGAAATTGAGATAAGCAGACTCAAGTGTGGCCATACCCGGCTGCTGCCCTAACTCGTAAGCCTAATCCGACAATTACGGCAAAAACTGCCAATTGTCTGCGTGGAGGCCTACGCGGGCAGCCTTGTACATTATCGGTAATTAATCCATAATTTATTGTGAATTTTTATTTATTTATAATATAATTAATATCGATAATTTCTTGCCGTGGTAAAACTTGTAGAACCTTTTTTTGGTGACTTTTTTTCGGCCTCAAACTTGTAGATCCCCTCATGCTCACCACCTGTTAAAAATTAGTGCGTATTTGCAGTCTTCTTAGTTTCATGGGGGAGTAATTATTCTCCAAAAATCCTAATTTTACTTTTTTTTATCACTTTTGGCCCAAAATCTTTCTCTAAAAAGTGCTCTGGTTAATCTGTTTCCTTTTTTTGGGGATGGGGGTGGGAGAGGAATCGATGGCAGAGAAAGGAGAGGGGTTTCAGTGTTATACTAATCAAAATTTCCGCAACTTCAGACCCCTCTAAAATTTTAGGGTACATTGGACACTCCCTTAAAATTTGGAATGGGGGGGGGGTGGGGTGGTAAAAACGCTAAAATGGTGTTTTTGAAGAATAATTACTCCCCCATGAAACTAAGAAGACTGCAAATACGCACTAATTTTTAACAGGTGGTGAGCATGAGGGGATCTACAAGTTTGAGGCCGAAAAAAAGTCACCAAAAAAAGGTTCTACAAGTTTTACCACGGCAATAAATTATCGATATTAATTATCTATCAATCAATAAAATACGCAATAAATTATGGATTAATTACCGATAATGTACAAGGCTGCCGCGTAGGCCTCCACGCAGGACAATTGGCAGGGTTTGCCGTAATTGATCGGATTAGCCGCGACCAGGTAGGGCAGCAGCCGGGAATGGCCACACTTGAGTCTGCTGAGCGGCGTATTGTCCAATTCGTGCCAGGAGCAATCGACCACGCCCAAACCTTTCTCCAAGATAGTGTTGCTATAAATGCCAAACATGATCAAAAAATCTGCAACCATAGATGAAAATGGGAGATGGATAGGGTCGGGTGAACCCCCCATTAGTTTCAAACTTTTGGTCACCCCACCTTTAGTTGTTTTTGCTTTTACTTGGGATCTACACTACAATATTAAGGACAAATAACAGCTTTTTTTAAAAGTTTTTGGCCAAAAACCGAGCGATAAAGAAGTTGCGCCTGTAATTACTACTTTAGTCTCAGTATGTTACCAGAAAAACGTGTTAATTCTACATTAATTCCCGCTAAATTCGTCCAGCAACTTTCTAAAACATCTTGACAACGGAAGAGCCATAGATGTTTTTGTTGTTTTATTTGGGGGGGGAAGAGGGGTCCACCCCTCCCTACAGCCAAAATTTCGGACCGTCCCAAAAAAAATTCAGGCTCCCCCCCTCCCCCAAAACTCGAGAGCGGTCTCCCCCATCGACCCCCCCAGCGATGCTGAACCCCCTCCCGACCAATTTAAAAGTATTTTTTTTTGATTTAATGTCAAAAACACGGTTTTTTAATTAAAAAAGTATTGAAATACAATTTTTAGGCCTAAATAGGCTGTTTTATTGTATGCAAAACAATATTAGACCTAAAACACTTAAATTACTGATTTAAAAAACTTTAATAAAAAAATCGGACCTCTTTGACCTCTCCCCCCAAATTCCAAATCTCGCACCCGAGTGAGCCCCCCTAAAAAGCCAGCTGGGTCCGCACCCCCCCCCCCTTTAAAAAATTTTCTCCTTCCCTCCTCCACGAGGAGGACCCCCCTAGCGGACAGGACCAACACCATCTATGATAAGAGCCTTACCTACCGATCGGACGGGGACAAGCAGGACTCGGCCACGGGTGTCAGCACTACCCCGGGACATTTCTGCGAAATTTTCAAGGTCTTTACGAAACCAAATCTAAAAACAGAACATAAATGACATTACTTAAAAGGAAGAAAATTATTTAAAAATTATTATAAACAAATAACATTACTTACATGGAAAAAAATTATAAATGAAATATAATATTTTTGTATAAAAGCTAAGATTTCAAAACCAGCTTAAAAAGTATAGGAGTCAAAGAGTGCATTTTTTAGTTTCGAACAATGTTCCATAATAAGAAATCTAAAAGGGGTAAAATCAATTAAAATTAATAGAATAATAAATAAAAAGAAAGCCAACCTGGCCAATTTACGACCGGAACATTTGCTGGCGTCGCACTGGTTGAAATCCCACATGGACAGGCGGCAAGGAAACGCCGGGGTATCTCCCTGCTCTTCTCTTCGCTGTCAGTAGCCGCTGCCATAATAGGTGGGTTTTTTTATAGTATCAGGAGCGAAGACCCATGACACAGTGGTAAGATGCTCGCCTGTGTCGCAGTCGTGAGGTTCTAGATCAGTTTAAGTTAATAAGTTCGTCTTGGTCTAAACGCGCTAAAAAAATAACTACTGAATATTATTTTAAGCAAGCACTACATACGACTGGACTGTGTACACGTTTGCTGTTAAGTTTTCACACTAATAGAGGCGAAGGTCGGTGGTACAGTACGAAAACGCTCTCGCCTATGCTATAGTTGTAAAGTTCGAGATTAATTTACGGAAATAAAGCTTTGATTATGAATTTACAGGGCGCCAAAAAAATAACAAGTTTTTATTTAAAACTAACACTATGGCTGGATTGGGCTCATGTCTGCTATTAAGTCCACAAAAAACCTTTATCTCTCTAATCAGTTTGGGACTGGATCGTATAGCATATGCCTTACCGAGCTTATTCTTGCTTCAATAAATAGGAAGTCTCCCGGTTTTTTTTTGCGGAGGGGTACACCCGAAATTTAAGAATGGTGTAATAGAAAATTTTTGAGAGGAATAATACTAAATACCCTTTTTAAGCGTTTTAAGTATTGAAACAAAACCTCTCAAATTTTAGTATCAAAAGCAGTTTATTGATTTTGATTTTAAATTAACTTTGGAGTTTCTTTTAAAACGTCATGGTTAATTCGTTTTTTGTTACTTAGGTTATTATTAATGTTCCACACAATTAGGAATCTCCGCCAAGCAGCCCACCCTATGTATGATTTATGCTAATTTCATAAATATCTAACAGACGTAACATTTTTTAAGGACAAACCAATGTAAATCACAAAGAAATCAAGTTTAGCTTGATTTTAAAATTTTACTAGAGGAAAAAAGGTTTACAATCTATGGTTAAGCTTCAATTTTGTCACAATAAATAACTTTAGGAATTTTATCATGATAAAGAAATTTTCATTATTTTCATGGTGTTCTTGAAGAATGCTAATGAAGTAAAGCTACAATATAATTGATCCATACACTAACGTTTTTGTAAAACGGTGTCATTCATTCATTAGTTAACGAAAAAAAAAACAAACAAAAGCGTGATTTCAGAATTTTAAAATTTAAAATAAAATTAATTGTGCAATAAAAAAATTATAGCAGTAATAAGTTTAAAAACTACAACACTTTAATAATTTATAAAATTTATTATAATTTAAACAAAAAAAAAACAACAGTGGAATTTTTAAAACATTACTATTGACAAGAATATAAAGACAAGAGAATGTCCGACTGTACACTAAATTTTTGACCAAAATTTTGCGAGAAAAGTCGCACTTTCGAATTCATGTGCGACTTTCTCAATTTTCTACCATTTCCGCCATTTTCTGCTAGTTTTCCCGCGCTGCGATTTTTAACACAGTGTTAGTTTTCTCGCAGTGGGACTCGGAACTCTTTTGCACTCTATGCTGCTTTTAGTCTCACTGCGAGTCTGGCTGCACAACAAAAAAAAATACAGACGCCGGTAGTCATTTTCAATGGAGTAAAACACTTAATCTACTTTATATAAATTTAAAACGTTGGAAATTTAGTTTATTTCATAAAACTAAAAAGTTTTGACATCTTAACGTAAAAAAAAAACTTTTAATAATTTAAACACAAAATTTTTTTTACTCTTTGTTTATATTTTTTTGTTGTGCAGCCAGACTCGCAGTGCGAAATAATCGCAGTGCGACTAAAACAAATAGAGTGCAAAAGAAGTCGCAGTCCCCACTGCGAGAAGACTAAAATTGTGTTAAAAACCGCAGCGCAGAAAAACTAGCAGAAAATGGCGGGATTTTTGCGAGAAAAAGTCGCACACGAATTTAAAAGTGCGACTTTTCTCGCAAAATTTTGATCAAAAATTTAGTGTACAGTCAGGGGATATTTCTCTTGTGTTATATATTCTTGCTATTGATAACAATGATTTGCCTACAATGAAAAACAAAAAAATTAAGGCTATTATACGAATAATAGTCAAAATAAAAATAATTTTTACGTGGTTTTAACAATGTTTGCATTTTTATAACAAAATTTTCCTTTTATTTGGCATTGTGTTGTTACTACGGCATAACGAGTCAACGAAAAAAATCCTTGTTTGAAGAAATGGCCATTTTACACTTTCAACTTCTCAGAAAAAAATACCGTCTTTTGTTGCAGTATTAGATAAAAAAATATGATTTAACACTCTAGGTAAGCTACGTTTTTATGTATTTACCCCAAATCAAACATGTACTGTGGCTGATAAAAATTAAATTTTTTGTTGCGAGTATTTTTGTAAAAAGCAGCATTTTATTATTTATTCAGAGTCAGAATGAGTCAAATATACAGTGACTTGTTGTGTCACTTTAATTATAATAAAGTCAATACTCAGATTGACTCCATATGGTTTGTTAGTAACAAGGTTTAAAAATCTTAGAAAACGAACTTTAACACATATTTTGTTACAAAAGGCTTTTTATTAAGTTTTTGTAGCAATCATTAGTTGTTATAGTAAGTTCCACATACAAATTAGTTACCAGCTATATATTTAATAACTTTTTTGTCGTTTTTACTATTGGGTTATTTGAGAGCTTTTTTATTGAAAAATTAGTTGCCCAAGGTACTCTTACTCGTTTGGTTTTGGTTAAGTTACTTCTCATTAATAAGTTAATTTGATTTTGATTTTGCTAAGGCCTTGGTGGTTCCATTATTTATCAGGCTTGCCTTTGCCTATTATTCACTAATTTACTGGTTTTTAGGTTATTTTTAGCACTGCCTTTGTATATTGATCTGATTCATTGTCTGGTTTGTCTTTAGTAGTGTTGGGTTGGGTAGTTTGGTAACTATAAATAATGCGTTTAAGTACCTTGCTTTGGTATTAATCACTAATTTAAAGGTTTTTTTAGGTTATTTTGCCCATTTATTTGTTTATCACGCTTAATTTCTTCCCTACTTGGTTCACCACCTCTTTTGGTGTCTGACTTTGGTATGGTAGTGTTTGGCTATTACAAGAAAATAATGTCTTTGTTCCTTTTCACAGCAGCTCCATATTAGGGATAATACTTTTGTGATATGATTTTGTAAAACGTAACAATAAGCACCAGGCCATAGTCCAAGGGCTACTATTAGCCCTTCCTTGATTCTTATGGGTAAGATGAATGCATATCATATGATTATTGAT
>JASAMX010010647.1:0-12532 GCA_030248175.1 Microlaimidae sp. YZB2_3 | reverse complement strand
GACTTCCCCTGCGTTGCGAGATGTAACAAATGTATATATAGGGCCGCCAGGCCCAAGACACTATCCCCACTTTTAAAACAGGTTAGGTTAAGTCCCAGTATAAAAGTGTCAATTTTTAAACTAAAATCTTAGTTAGTTAGTTATTTTCCTTCTTTTACTTTTGAACTATTACTCTTCAATTGTTTTCTGCCTGGTTGAATAGAAATGACTTAAGAACTCAGTGTTTCCCCGATTGTCAAATCCTAACCTTTCGCGATAGGTAACTTTAAGTTTTTCTTAATTTCTATTAGACAAACGCACGAACATTGGTTAAGTCTTTTTAATCAAACAATTTAATTGGCTGTTGGCCGTCCGGCAATGCCGGTAAGTCCTGCCCTTTTAGGTAATGTAATGTGTCTTCATGAGTAGGGTCCTTTTCAATCCTGGTTTATATAATCTAACAGATATCTTTATCGGCTTTGGCCATAAACGTTTACTAATTAGCCAAATAGCTTCGGCTAACCCCATATATTTAATATAAAATACAATAATAGTAGTTATTGTGTTGGGGTAAAAAAATCAAAATGTTATCAATAGGCTAGTGCTAAAGCACCTCTTAAATTAAATGGGCCAAACTCATAAAGATCATTGCAGACCCCCGGGCTCCAACTACAAAATTTACACTTAACCATGATCGTAGCATCAAGAGCTAGGCAATTATAACTTGCCAAGAGGCCGATATTTCTAGGGAAATTCAATATATATTTACATCTCGCATCGTGGTGGTACCCCTCCTTGCTTGATGATATTTTGTATATAAATATGTATGCCTGTGCCGTGTTATCATCATGAATGAATTGTCTGTGTATCTTGTATATAAACGGCCGCATGATGGTCTTTGAGTTATGAAAGTAGTAGTCTCACATTCGGAAGGCGTACGGGTCTTCAAAGGGTTCTATCGATCCTGTACCCCTACAACTTCATCACAATGCATGAACCGCCAAATCAACATCGTAACATAATTATACATATATTTTTTCTGCAGTTAACATGCATATACCTGCAAACATAATAGTCAAACTATCAATACAAATCAACATCTAAGTTATACAAATTAATGTAATAATTAATTAATTAATTAATGTAAGTAATTAATGTAACCCTGTGATCTAACCAACCCTGGTTACAAGTTTTAACTTCCAAATTTTACTTTTATTTTAGTTTCAGCGCGATGGCGAGAAGAAAAGTCGTTCTTCGGCCAAACATTTTTCCATATTTTTTTTCTTATTTAACCATTTTAAGGGTGAAGAAAAAAGTGATTTATGGTTATTTTTCAAATATAAGATCGTTTTAATTAGAAGACTAACCGTTTCTTACCTTAGTGTGTCCTTCTTAATTTGTTTTGTAAACGAAAGGGCAGATTTCACACTTTAAAAAAAATAAATAAAGTGTTGCAAAAACTTAAGATCCCTAGCAGGAAATTTTACACACTTCAAACTAAGGATTTAAAGTCAGTGCACACACAAGCAATTTCTGTCATCTTAATTCCAAAAAAATCATCAGCGCCTTTGGAGTTTTTTCTTTGCAAAGTAATTTTGTTTTAACAATAGCGAAGAATTTCCAATATTTCCAACAAAATATCCTCACAAATTTGCTATGTTTAGAACAAAATCAAAGTAAACGTGCCGTGGTAAATATTAAAACTTTAAAAAGAGTCGGATTAAATTGGCCGAACCTTATTTTTTGTTTTAAAACAATTATTTTTGTTATTAATAAACATAAAACAAAAAAATGAAGTTGAAAGAATTTGACTTCAGTTACACATTGGATTTGATTATTTTCATAGAATATATTTATATAAATAGTCAAACGAAATTAGTGGTAAACCTAATTATAAAATAAAAAACCGCCGCACGATACAAAACTGTATGTTTAATATGTAAAGAGCAATTATCAATTTCAACAAGATTTTTCTAAGTTAATTTTACGAATTTTTCCGTTCAATCAACTAATATTATAGCAACACTTTTCTAACCTACTTATTTCGTTAGTTTAATCAAAATGTGATTTACGACTTTTTTTTAACGAATTTTTTAGGGCCACTTTTTAGAGAGAACGATTAAACAATATTGATTTTAAGATAATGAACTTTAGAATTTTAATAATAAATAGAAGAAGATGAACATAAAATACTAAAAATTTTCCCAACGTTCTCTAATTGAAAAAAGAGAGGAAAAAATAAAAAAAAGATAAATGAAATGATGTAACAGTAGAATTAAACTATGCATGGATTAAGAATTAAACTATGCTTAGTAAAATTTAATTCTGTTATCTGATCATTACAGAATTATAGTATGCTGTGGTGCTGTGGATGCTGTGGGGCTAAACCGCCGCGTGGCTCTCCCGCGCAACTGACACATTATTATTTTTTTAATAAAACTTTGAAATAATTTTGTCATCAGTAATGTAAGAATTAAAAAGAGTACTCTGTTTAATTAGGAAGAATTAAGAATTAAGAATTCGCCCTTTTCCGCGCGGTTGAAGCAGATGGCGCTGGGAACTGGTTCGGTTTATGCCACCAATAAAACCGGTCTGCTTGTTTTGTGCGGTTTCTATGAGGGGCTGTTCGTTGTGTGCTCTGTAATATCCTTATTGTTGCCAAAAGGCTGTTATTTTGCGGTTGGCAGTTTTTGTTTGTCTATTTTTTAATTTATTATTTTCATCGATAAATCGATAACAAGGACCTAAATGAAAAAAGTGGCTCCTAAGAAAGTTGCGTAATTTTTTTTTCTTTCCAATGAGCCCATGTTTATTTTTGATCAATCAGTAACGAAAGAGGAATATCGATTTTAAGAATTGAGCGTTAGAATAATAATAATAAGAAGAAGAAAGAGATGAACATAAATCTCAAAATTTACCCACGTTCTTTAATTATGGTTGGCGCGGTGCCACGGGGCTAAATCGCCCCGTGGCTCTCCCGCGCCACCCATGATTAACCATAATTCTATTAAAAATGATTTTTATTTAGTATTCTAGGCTTTATTTCACGCATACTATAATGTTTTCCACTTAAAAATGATTTCATGATAAAAATATTGATTATAAACTTTAACGGAAATATTGTGTTTTTCGTTTTATTTTTACTTACGCAGATTTTAGAGTCTAAAAAATGTCATAAAACTAATCAAAAAATGCTCCAGAGCTCCGGCAATTTTAAAGTGGAAAAAGCTCCAGAGCTTCGCCCTGGAAATGCGAAATTTAAACCAAATTTAAACTTTAAATTATTTTATTTACATTTTCACATCTGAAAAAAAAATCTACAAAAATTTCCTGACAAATAATTTATGACATTACTCTTTAAATATTTATAAAAATATTTTTAGCTCCGGAGGTTTCTCCGTAGCTTCGTGAAAAACGGATCTCTTCTTTGGAGCTCCTCTTTGAAACCCTAGACCAAAATTTCCTAATTTCTGCTTCAAGTTTATATGGATAGGTTGTACTTGCCGTATGAAATTTTATAGAGATATAAATAATTTTATATTGAGTTATTACAGTATCTAGTAGTTTCTTTGTTTGTTTGTTTTTTAATTTGCTGTTCAATGCATAACACAACGCAAACAGTGCGTGCAAAAAACAAATTAAGACTTATTAAAATACCTGTAAAAATTTATATCAATGCATTTCACTGTTAAAACACGCTTTATAATAAACTGTCGTGATGTGTTTTTTTAATAAATCGTTACAAGTTTTAATTTAATATCGACGATACATTATTTAAAAATATTTTTAGGGTATATCTTTAAAAACAGAAGGAAATCTAGAGCTTCGTCCTGTTTATTTGACTAAATTAAAGTTTTAAACGCGTCTGCCACATTTGTTTTGTGTACAGATTTAAAGAATTTTTAAGCTTATAAATTACGAAAATCTTCATTTAAATTGGTAGAAAAATTGTCAAAATTTTACGTTTTTAAAGATTTAAGTGACATAATGTATAACATTGCAATTGATTTAACGTTCGAATCACTTTTTTCAAAGCCTATGAACGCAAAATTCATCTCAGTTTCTTTTCCTTGGCTGACCAATCAGGGAAGACCACTCTCTGGGAGAAAGAAATTGCCTCGGAACGGCGTTTAGAAACCGGTGTAAGTACCCCTAAGAATACAAATTTTAAAGCACTTTTTACAATTTTAGACAGTAATAAATATATAAAACTTTATTTAGAGAGCTAATGTAATCGCTTTAATATGAGGATATTTATTACTTATATTTTAAGATTTTTTTAAACCTCGCTTTTAATAAGATTTTTTATTTTAATCATGAGTCATTATTCTAAAAATTTGAAGACTTTTTTAGCATTAAAAACCATTTTGTAGATTTTATTTACAAAATTAGGGGTTGAAAATAGAATTTCATTCATGAGACGTATTCAATAAATATTAGAGTTCTTATAATATCATTGTTTATATTAAAAATATATAACCCAAAATAATTTTTGGCTTTTAAACCTCCCTTTTAATAAGATTTTTTTATTTTAATCATGAGTCATTATTCTTAAAATTTGAAGACTTTTTTTAGCATTAAAAACCATTTTGTTGATTTTATTTACAAGATTAGGGGTTGAAAATAGAATTTTATTGTATTCAATAAATATTAGAGTTCTTATAATATCATTGTTTATATTAAAAATATATAACCCAAAAGAATTTTCGGCTATGTGTACACTGTACAGTAAATTTTTTAACTAAATTTAAAGAAAAATGATTGCACATCTTACTTTTCGGTGGAAGCTACTTTCTGTGCACTCAATAAATATTTTCTCGTACAGTGATATTTTTTACACCAAACTCGTTTTTCTGACTCGTTTCCTTGGCTGACCAATCAGGGAAGACCACTCTCCGGGAGAAAGAAATTGCCTCGGAACGGCGTTTAGC
Organism: Microlaimidae sp. YZB2_3; assembly: GCA_030248175.1. Classification (NCBI taxonomy): domain Eukaryota; kingdom Metazoa; phylum Nematoda; class Chromadorea; order Desmodorida; family Microlaimidae; species Microlaimidae sp. YZB2_3. Next base: position 7,622 of record JASAMX010010647.1, on the reverse strand, counting down.
AACCGGTGTAAGTACCCCTAAGAATACAAATTTTAAAGCACTTTTTACAATTTTAGACAGTAATAAATATATAAAATTTTAGTTAGAGAGCTAATGTAATCGCTTTAATATGAGGATAATATATTACTTATATTTTAAGATTTTTTTAAACCTCGCTTTTAATAAGATTCTTTATTTTAATCATAAGTCATTATTCTAAAAATTTGAAGACTTTTTTAGCATTAAAAACCATTTTGTAGATTTTATTTACAAGATTAGGGGTTGAAAATAGAATTTCATTCATGAGACGTATTCAATAAATATTAGAGTTCTTATAATATCATTGTTTATATTAAAAATATATAACCCAAAAGAATTTATGCTATTTAAACCTTTCTTTTAATAAGATTCTTTATTTTAATCATGAGTCATTATTCTTAAAATTTGAAGACTTTTTTTAGCATTAAAAATTATTTTGTTGATTTTATTTACAAGATTAGGGGTTGAAAATAGAATTTCATTCATGAGACGTATTCAATAAATATTAGAGTTCTTATAATATCATTGTTTATATTAAAAATATATAACCCAAAAGAATTTATGCTATTTAAACCTTTCTTTTAATAAGATTCTTTATTTTAATCATGAGTCATTATTCTTAAAATTTAAAGACTTTTTTAGCATTAAAAACCATTTTGTATATTTTATTTACAAGATTAGGGTTGAAAATAGAATTTTATTGTATTCAATAAATATTAGAGTTCTTATAATATCATTGTTTATATTAAAAAATATATAACCCAAAAGAATTTTTGGCTATGTGTACACTGTACAGTAAATTTTTTAACTAAATTTAAAGAAAAATGACGCACATCTTACTTTTCGGTGGAAGCTACTTTCTGTGCACTCAATAAATATTTTCTCGTACAGCGATATGTTTTACACCAAACTCGTTTTTCTGACACGTTTACAAAATCGCTGCGTACAAAAAATTAGCAGAAATCTGTAATAATTGCTATTAAATTCGCTCATGTGCGAGTTTTTCTTTAAACGTTTACTGTACAACTGGACGTTTGTTTGGATTATATTATATTCTTAGTTTTATTTTTAGGTTTTATTGACACTGTTTTAAAATATATTGATCTTAAAAAATTTTTTTAAATAAAAAAATTCAAGTTGATTTTTTCGTTTTTATTTTAGATTTATTGCTGAAACTACACTGGTATTCTTAAATTTTGTGTAGGGTGTATTCGGACTGAGTTCGCTTGATTTGGCAGGAAAACCTGTGAAGTCAGTCCATTTTTTTTATCAAGTTTAATATTTTTATACAGCCCAAAAGACACCAAACTTGAATTTTTTAAACAATAAATTAGTATGAACTGTTTGTATTTAATTTGGAAAAAGGTTTTTAAATAAAATTTGCTTATTAATTGACACGTGTCGAAAATTAACGATATTAAATACTGTCACACACAGTCTAAAGAGTGTACCACCCGGTTCATAGTTTTCTCGCCAAAAGTTACGAACCCAGTTTTTATAAATCCGGTCCAAAAGTTTATGAATACCAGTAAAAATGCTAGGTATTTAATTAGAAATTCCAGTAAAAATTATCTTTGAGCTTTTATTTTAAAAACAATTGCTAATTTAGTTTAAGGTTTTTATATCTATATTTTTAATAAAAGTAAGCATATATAACCAAAAATGGTAAAAAACTAATTTTTAAACTAAAAAATTTACTAAAAATTCGGATTTGTGCGACTTTAATACTGAAAACCCGCCGTTTTCTTCTATTTCGTAGGCAAGACAAACTGTTGTTTTTTTTAATTAATTTATACACAGTGTCAGTGTTTCGCAGTGCATATGAGAACTTTTCTTCCACTTTTGCGTGAAATGCACTACACAAAAAACAAGCATTGACAGTAAAAAAATATCTGACAGTAAAAAAATATCTATCTAAAAGAAATCAGTGGTACATGACAATCACAGAAAGTGGCGTGCGTTAGATATGTTGCGTTTTTTCTTGCACAATTTTATTAAAAAACTTAATTTTTAATTGGAAATTTCCTTGGGTCCTGTTTTTTTTTGATAAATCTCGAGAAATTACAAAAAGTAGTGCAAAATCACAAAAACAATATTATTGAAAAAAATTCACGTGACATTGATTTTTATGATATTTGATAAAAAATAAGTTAGCTGATTAAAATGACTACAACTAACAACTTGTAACAAGCTATAGAAAGCGAAAATACATTCTAGTCGCTTGTACTCGCAATAATTTAATCATTTTACTTTTTACAAAAATAAAACAATTTTTTAATTTAAAAAAATGGTAATGAAGTTTTAAAAATAATCTTACAATTTAAAATTAAAAGGTGCGTTTTAAATCCTCCTGTTTGTTTAGACCGAAAAATGTTGAATAAAGGCATGTAAGTGAATTTCTAAAAAGGATGTTCTTCAAAATTATATTGTTGAAGACTAGCATATTTTAAATTTAGAGTTACATTTTTACAATTATCAACATATTTGATTTATTGTAATATAAAGAAATTTCGCTATTGTCAAATAATTTTTTATATGGGCATCCAACTTTGATTTTAGTTCCTTTAACACGTTTTGGTTTTTTAATAAAAACATACTCCCCGTATAAAAATACTCTAACTTCTGCTCTATTTGTAGAGCATTCTTTAAAAGTAATAAGAATGGTTAATGGGATTAAGTATAATATTGCTTTAAACTTGAATATATTTCTAAAACTTACGTAAAGTGTATACTACTGTTGCAAAAAGTTACATTTGCTTTTATTTAAACAAATAGAAGTAACGAATTTTTAATTACTTTTACTTTTACTTGACACTTAACCCTCTGGGATTTTTTACGTCCAAAAACCGCTGCAAATTTGCAAAAGGTATATTGCGTCAGTGCTGCAGTGTCTTAAACTCTTTGGCACTCGACGATCGTTGACGAAATTTCACATTGAGCAGCAGTGGCGTGGAATCCCTTTTTTCAGATTTCCAGCGGAATGAATACCAAAGGGTTAAATTTCACTTACTTTTACTTTTACTCTTACTCGTATTTTTTTCTACAAATACTTAAATTAATTTAGGTAAAATTTAAGTAATTTCAACAAGAGTAAATTTCCTATGGGCTTGTTGTAAAATGACTCTCAGGAGAAAGTTTTTAAAGCCGCTAACACACTAAATACCATTTACTTAGACTAAAAAACTTATTAAAATAAAAATTTATGCATAAAAATTGCAAAACACAATTGAAACGGAGTTCTGGAGCACTTTGAAATTGACGTTTTGCTCCGTTGCACAATTACTTTTATTATAATTTTATTCTTGTTTTCACTTAAAAAATAGGCCTTACTTCTACTTTACTTTAATAAAATTTCGACCGTTACTTTTATTTTTACTTTATATAAATTAAAATAATACAAATTACTTTTACTCCTACTTTACTTAAATTAAATTTTATTAAAAATACTTTTACTTTGTCTGAAAATAATCAAAAATCATTATTTTTTACAACAGTAGTGTATATTAAATAAAATAAGTATTTAAGTTTAAAAACAATCAAAATATTGAAATTTTTTTTGTTCTGTTTAAAAAAAACTTTAAGTTTTTCTACTTACACAAGTGCTTAAATTCTAAAATGTGACTATTAATTGCCTAAAACAAATAATTTACTGTAAAAAACTAGAATTTTCGAAAAAAAACGACCAAAATTACAAATTCTGCTAAATTTTTAGCTTGCCCCGGCCACGGCCCCGGCGCCAGCCCCGGCCCCGGCCGGGGCAAAATTTTCTACTCCAGTCCCGGCCCCAGCCCTGGCAAATCAAAATTTCGCTACCCTGGCCCCGGCCCCGGCATCAGCAATAATTCTGCCCCGGTCGATCCCTACTCTGGAGCTATAAAAATTTTAAATATTGGCCAATTGATCGGGCGTATAGGAAGCGCAGAGAAAAATTCCCTTAAATTGTTTATAATTTTTTAACTTAAAGCCGTTTGAAAGAATCAAATTTCTCCCAATGGACTTGGAAATCGAATTTTGAGCAATCGCGGGCGCAGCTAGTTTTGCTGGTAAAATCCCAGACAAGCGAATTCCGAAACGAAAAACTTTTACGGGCTTTGGCACCTGAACATTAAGAGGGGCAACAGCCTTTAGCAAGGAATCAATGCTGTTTTTCCTGCCTTTGTCCAAGCCAGCAACAACGACGAATTTGGAGTTTTCACCCATCATTTTTTAATGATGCATTTTTCCAGCAAAGCTTTCAAAGAGCTTTTCAACTAATGGTGACTTCTTATTAATCACAAGTTATAGGATATTCCTTAAGGTAACTCCATCTAACATTGAGTATTTTTCCAGTTGTAATAATATGCAGATATTTATCTTACTGCAGTGATAATATTCCTAATAGTACTGGTCCCTTTTAATTTTTTTTCATGGTTTATGGTTTTAGGGAGGTTGGTTCAAAAATTTTTAGTAGGTTTTAGTTGCTTTTGAGTTTGTATTTCAGAAAAAACAGACCATTGCAGTCGTATATAGGGGGGTAGGGGGGGGGGGGCGGCGGGGCGGAGCGGGGGGGGGGTGGTGGGGGTGGGCGGGAGGGGGCGATCGCCCCTCTCCTTTTTGGCCGTTTTCATACTTAGGGGGGGGGCGGTCGGCACCCCCCCCTGATTGGCGAAGCCAGCCATTTTTGTAAGGGTCTTCCTTTACTTTTTTTATTTTCAGGTTATAAAATGTAGTGCATCTTAAATGCATAAAATTACACAATGTAAAAATTTTCTCCGCTTCGCAGGAAGGTGAAACTTTTTATTTTAATTTGTTCAACCGCAATTTTTGCTTATAATTTACAAACCACTTGCAGTCGCGCATAATTTTAAATAATTTAGCAACCCCCCTTCCCCCCCAAGTGCGTCTTTTTTTCCAACAAGTTTGGCAAAATTTGAGTTTTTGCGTGACAAAAACATGCAGTTTGTATGCGTTTTTCTCTCAACACGTCAACCCAAGCAAGCACACTCATTATTCAAAAGGTAATAGAACTTGCAATGATAAGTGTTTTCCTAATAAACAGACACACAAAACTGTCTGCTCTGTTTTTGGAGTCAAATCTAAATACAAATAAAAATGAGCCAAGGTTTTTGTTTGTTTAAATGCTTAATTGCAAACTATGTTTCGCCACATAACATTGTTTGGCAATACAAAATATTTTAGACGAGTTGCACAAAAAAGACGAGTTGAGACTTTTTTTTGGATAACAAAAAATTTTTTGGACTCAAATGGTTGAAACTTGCATACTTCACACAAATAAATAAGAAAATAGCTTTAAAAAAGAGCGTCACAAATAAAAGTTTTCCACACGAGAAATAAAAAAATGACAAGCCCTTTGTTTTCTGAATAACCCTTTTGATTCATTACTAATTGAAATTCAAAATTAAAAATTTGGGCTGCATAAACTTCTTTTCTACAAAATATTATTGTGATAAACCAAACCTGTGCATTTTTTAAGGCGATTCTCCACTTTATTAGTGGCTGTGCGCCCCCCTCCCCCCCTTGGTTTTGTTATCCCTGCTTAAAAAATATACAATATACTAAAAAAATACGATTTTACCTGTTTTTGCGAAATTTTGACAGATTTTAACCTGTTTTTGGGAAATTTAAATTATATTACGCCTAGTTTTATTTAAATTTACCAGTTTTTGCCATTTTACGGTGCTTTTTACGTTTTGTGCGCATCAATCACTAAAAAAAGCCCCCCGCGCCCCCTTGTTTTGGAAATGCACCTATTACCCCCAGGGTCATTGCACAGGACAATTAAAAATTCTTCAAATATTAAAATTACACACAAAAAATAATTTAATCTTTTTTGTGGGAATTTAACCATTTTACTCATAATTTTATATAAATTTTACATTTTTTGCTTTTTTTTGCGCATATCCGATTTGAAAAAAATTGTTCGCGATGCCCCTCTCCCACTAAAACACAGTTCGCACATTTATCGTATCGCACAGTTCTATAGATAATTTTTAAAATATCAAATTGTACAACAAAAAATTTTACTTTGGTTAAAATTTCCACCTCAAAATCTTTTATAAAAACATAAAAATAAGAATATTATAAATTTTATAATACATCGATTTTTCTGTTTTAAGCTCCGAAATTCCATGATTTTTTAAACATAAACACATATCCTTAAAAAATCTTATAATAAATTTAATTAAACCTTCTCTCTTAACCTTTTTTGCAATTTTTTTTTAATATAGAATTTTTCTCTAATATAGAATTCTATATACTAAAATAGGCTATTTATGAATACAAAAAGTACAAAAGTACTGTTTTTACTACAAAACTGTGTTTGTAACAGTAAATTTTGACCTAAATTCATACCCAAACTTTGGCTCAGAAGGCGGAGTGATCTGACAAATTGTGCAGTTGTGGTAAATGGACTTTACAGTTAGCTAGCTTATACAATGAAGCACAGCCAAAAACACAGTTGTTAAGTTTGCTGGTCTTTCAACAAACATATACACAACTCACATTGGAAAATCAATTGTTAATCACGATTTTGTGATCTGACATATTGTGCGGTCAATCATGACGTATATGCAAATTTTAAAACCAATCTTAACGGCCGCCGGCTACAAATAGGCTGTTTTAGTATATAAAATTCAATATTACACCTAAAAACTAACACAACACTTTAATTATTAATTCTAAAACACTTTGTTAAAAAAATCGGACGCCTGAACCCCATCAGACCTGTGCACTGCCCCCCCCCCCGGGGTTATAATTGGGGGGCGGGGGCAATCCCAAAACGGGGGGTGGCAACTTTTTTGAAAGTGGGGGGGGGGCAAGAAACCGGGGGGCAAGCAGGGAGGAAGGAAAAAAAGAGAAAAAAGAAGAAAAAAAAAGGAAAAGGAAAAAAGGGACAAGAAAAGTGAAAATAAGGTAAAAATAGTTCTAAATTGGCTTATAATGCATTGAAATAGGCTAAAACTGTGAAAACTTTGCGATGATGGCGTCATTATAGATCAAAATTGGCGCCATACTTTTGGGGTACTTTTTCAATTTTGAGCGGGGGAGGGGGCAATATATTGGGGGGCAAATCATCCAATAAAGCGGGGATGGGGAGAGCATTTCCACACCGTGCACATGTCTGAACACACTCTGGCCCAAACACGCTTTTTAATCAGAAATTGTTTAGTGTTAGCAGGTCTTAAAAAGTCAGCCAATAAGGATCCAGAATTTGAATTCTTGACACCCAATGAACGCAGAGCGGGTCATAATCATTAAGGAGATCTTTTTCATAATCGAGCCATTTTTTGCGCTGATTGGTTGTGCTCGTGGAGCCTCGTTCGTGAAAGTGATGTAAGCAATCGTCACTTCCGTGCTCTTCCTCTCTTGGCGAATCAAAACAAACAGTAATAATTTAAGAACAAATTTAAATTAATGGATAAATCATTATTTAAGTCGGAAAATAGAATATATTATTATTACAAAATATACAATATTAGATAAAATAATTTTATATAATTAATTAAATCATGTTTGTAAGTAATGGGCGAGGGGCGTCGTTTTCCGCCCCATATCTCGTTAACTAATGATTGCTCATGTCACTTTCACGGAACAATGACGAGCGC
>JASAMX010010645.1:0-17846 GCA_030248175.1 Microlaimidae sp. YZB2_3 | reverse complement strand
CCTTTGCAACAATAAATTTACTTTACTTACTTTATAATGTCATATATTTTTGGTTGAATTATATATAACTGACCTAGTAAAATTGTATGGGAGATAAGAGGTGGGAGAAACATACTAAATTTGGCGGTCATTATGGTTTTTTAAAACGATTGGTGAAATACAAAACTTTTTGAACATATACCTTTTGATAAAACTACACAAAAATAAGCTTTTACCTATTAGAAAATTGACATTTCCTTGATTTAGGGTCGATGGAGCCTAGGGAACTTGGAGCTGGAACGTGGAGCCAAAAATAAGGAACTTGGAGCCGTAATTGGGGAATTTGGATCCAAAAATATAAATCGCTAAAACGTGTACCTAAGCCTAAGCGAAACTTAAATTTAAGCAAAAAACAATTTTCTCTGAAAGGCTCCAAGTTCCTTTGCTCGTGGCTTCAAGTTCCCAAAATTTTTCATGGCTCCAAGGTCCCTGCTTGTGACCCTAAATACCACGTATCATTTCCATTTAAGTAATTTAATTTGCTAAATGAAATATTTATCAAATTTAGTCTTAGATACTAAACCGTTTTTTCTCTATCGTTTGAGTTGGCTTGTTGTTAAATGATTCATTTTGTAAGTCATCAAGGTCAGATAGCTTTATTTTATCTATAAAATCAACATGACCGTTGATGATTTGATTCAATGATTTAAAAAAATACTATTTCAAAGTGCATATTGCAAACTTGAATGCAGTAAATTAAATAAATCACATGAAAAATTAAATTACCACCAAAATTATTAAAACCTCATTGATATTTACTGAGCCAAGTTCAGTAGTCAAACCACTTGAACTACAGAGCAAAAACTACCTTTTTTCCCATACAAAAAGATTTTTGTTTGAATTATTGTATTTATGAATTATTGGGGTATCTGACTTAACTTCGGCCAGGCCTTAATTTCTGCCACCAATTTGGGATGTTAGAAAATTGACTCATTTTTAAAACGAAGAAAATTAGCACAAAAGTAACTAGATGAATGTTGAATAAAGTTTTATTGCAAAGTTTTTTATTCGTGTTATTTTTGCATTATCACCATTTAATACAAATACTGAATTTTTGTGATTTTCTGGATTTTTGCTTTATGTTTAAACTGCATCAAATTTAGAACCAAGCAATATATATAAACTGCATCAAATTTAGATCCAAGCAATATATAACCCTAAAATAACTTCTATTTAAGGTTCAAAATTCTCATGTTTTGATATTTTGTTCAAAAGCATCTTGCAATGCGTTCAACTAACTGCGAAATTTAAGATTTTGGCCACCTTTATATTCACATGAAAGAACCTGTTTAACACGAATTGCACTATTATATGTACGGGTGGGGTTATATAACCCATAATTTACTAGGTTGTATTAAATTATGAATAAAGCAGAAGGAATTTCTTAAAAATAGTATAGAAACACATTAAAGAAGTCAGGTTATTTTTTTGGCGGAGGGATGCAGTCATATAATGAATATAGTAAATATCAAACCAATCAAAAAGTTGTGTAAAGTAAATTAAAACACAGTAAAAATGTCAGGCTATTTCCCTTGGCGGAGGGATGAAGTCATAAGAATTACGTAATGACAACTGTGCGGGCTGGAGTAATTCAACTCCCAATTCACTAGGGCCGGAATTCACAAAGCGGGGTATACACCCTGTGTATCCGATGTATACACCGTGTAAACTAGGGTATATTTGGGGGTAAGCACGGTGTTAACTTGTCCGGATTAACTAACACCGTTGTAAACACCCAAATACCGTAGATTACACGGTGTACACACCGGATACACAAACACCGTGTATACACCGTGTATACCCCGCTTTGTGAATTCCGGCCCAGAAACTATCAATAAACCGGTATGGGAATTACTCAAAGATTACTGAAATGCAATAAAAAAAGGTTATTTGCTTAGCGGAGCGATGTAGTCAAATATGAAACATCAGAGATTGACAAGGGTTGTTGTGGAGTTATGCCCCTCCTTAGTTTTTGTAACATCTTGTTTATTCTTAAAGTTGATAATATTGGTTTATGTAATCGTTTTTGTCTTTTAGGCGTTTTTTCTAAAACCTGAAAAGTGGCCGAAATTAAGGCTGATTTTGTTTTTTTTTGTTGTTATTTTTAGATTCAAAAATCGTAAAAAAAACTAAATAGAGTTAAATAAAATTTTTACCAGGCTTTCTTTAAAGTTAGCTATTTGTAACAAAAGCCATTTTATGTAAAAGTACTATTTTACGCCAAAAAAATTTAACAAAAAACACGTGTTATTAAAACTTGGGTTTTTTAGGTTTTGACATAATTGTTTAAAGTCCTGCTAATAACAATAAAAGTTTGCAAGCGAGAAAAATTAGGGTATCTGACTTAATTTCGGTCAGGCCTTAATTTCGGCCACCAACTTAGGGTGTTAGAAAATTGGTTTATTTTTAAAACAAAAAAGAACTAGCACAAAAGTAACTGGATGACTGTTGAATAAAGTGTTTTTGCAAAAGTTTTTTATTTTTGTTATTCTGGGTTATCAACATTTTCATACAAAAAGTGAATTTTTTGTGATTTTTTTTATTTTTGCTTTGTTTTTAAACTGAATCAAGTTTAGAGCGAAGCACCTTAAGTTTAACCTTAAAATATCTTCTATGTATTTAAGGCGCGAAATTGTTAATTTTCATGTTTTGATATTTTCTTCAAAATCACTTAGCAATGCGTTTAAATAACTGCGCATTTTAAGATTCCGTTAATTTTGGCTACCTTAAAGCTTAGGTGAAAGAACCTGCCGTTTTTTGCCATTTTCAAATATCATCGTACTACCATATTTTTGAAAAATTTTTTTTGCTTGTTTGATTTTTTTTTGACGTGTTTTTAAGCCAAAAAAATTTAACAAAAAATACAGGTTATTAAAACTTATTTTTTAAGGTTTTGACATAATTATTTAAAGTCTTGCTAATATCTATTAAAGTTTGCAAACGGAAATAATATTTTATTTGTTCCAAAAACAATACCTAAGGATAAATTTGCAACCTTTAAAAATTTTGATTGTTCATTTTGGCAATAGTTATAGCCAGTTTTTTCTAGGTGGCCGAAGTTAATGGCTCGCGCCTTAATTTCGGCCACTATAAAAAACCTTGAAACCTCCACTAATCTTTAAGTGTAACAAAAATTTTAAAATTTTGCACTGGAATAATAAAAATTGCTATTGTTTGATTTTTAGACCAAATTTTGGGTCGATTGGAAAAACCAAAAAAAAAAACTTATCCAAAAAAATAAAAAAGGTGGCCGAAATTAAGTCAGCTGCCCTATGTTATATGTACTGAGAACAATACCTAAGAATAAATTTGCAACCTTTAAAAATATTTATTGTTCGTTTTGGCAAGAGTTATAGCCAGTTTTTTTTCTAGGTGGTCGAAGTTAATGGTACGCGCCTTAACTTCGGCCACTATAAAAAAAAGTTTAAATCTCCGCTGATTTTTAAGTGTAACTGAAATTATTAAATTTTGCATTGGAATAACAGAAATAGCTGTCGTTTGACTTTTAGACCAAATCTTGGCTCGATTAGAAGAGCTAGAAAAAACTTATCCAAAAAAAATTTAAAAAAATGGCCAAAATTATGTCATTCACCCTATATATAAAATTTTTGAAAATGGGAGTTAAAATTTGACTAAATATTTAGATGACAAATGGCTGTTTAATCACTCAACCCTGCGAAAACCTGTTTTACCCTTTGCATGTAGCCGCAAAAAACGCAGCGAATAAATCTCTGGAGAAAATTTTAACCCTGGGAGAAGAGCTGGGATACCAACGAGATCACATGCTAAAATACACCGACCGCGAAAGAAACACACCATTACATTCTGCTGTGAACAGTGGGGACTTTGAGGTAAGTTATGAGATAATATGCTGAAATGCACCAACTGCTAAAGAAACACAGTATTACATTCTGCTGTGATAAGTGGAAACTTTGTGGTATGTTATGAGATCACATACTAAAATACACCGACCGCGAAAGAAACACACCATTACATTCTGCTGTGAACAGTGGGGACTTTGAGGTAAGTTATGAGATAATATGCTAAAATGCACCAACTGCTAAAGAAACACAGTATTACATTCTGCTGTGATAAGTGGAAACTTTGTGATATGTTACGAGATCACATACTAAAATACACCGACCGCAAAAGAAACACACCATTACATTCTGCTGTGAACAGTGGGGATTTTGAGGTAAGTTATGAGATAATATGCTAAAATGCACCAACCGCTAAAGAAACACAGTATTACATTCTGCTGTGATAAGTGGAAACTTTGTGGTATGTTAGGAGATCACATACTAAAATACACTGACCGCGAAAGAAACACACCATTACATTCTGCTGTGAACAGTGGGGACTTTGAGGTAAGTTATGAGATAATATGCTGAAATGCACCAACTGCTAAAGAAACACAGTATTACATTCTGCTGTGATAAGTGGAAACTTTGTGGTATGTTACGAGATCACATACTAAAATACACCGACCGCGAAAGAAACACACCATTACATTCTGCTGTGAACAGTGGGGATTTTGAGGTAAGTTATGAGATAATATGCTAAAATGCACCAACTGCTAAAGAAACACAGTATTACATTCTGCTGTGATGAGTGGAAACTTTGTGGTATGTTAGGAGATCACATACTAAAATACACTGACCGCGAAAGAAACACACCATTACATTCTGCTGTGAACAGTGGGGACTTTGAGGTAAGTTATGAGATAATATGCTAAAATGCACCAACTGCTAAAGAAACACAGTATTACATTCTGCTGTGATAAGTGGAAACTTTGTGGTATGTTACGAGATCACACACTAAAATACACCAACCGCGAAAGAAACACACCATTAAATTCTGCTGTGAACAGTGGGGACTTTGAGGTAAGTTATGAGATAATATGCTAAAATTCACCAACTGCTAAAGAAACACAGTATTACATTCTGCTGTGATAAGTGGAAACTTTGTGGTATGTTACGAGATCACATACTAAAATACACCGACTGCGAAAGAAACACACCATTACATTCTGCTGTGAACAGTGGGGACTTTTAAGTAAGTTATGAGATAATATGCTAAAATGCACCAACTGCTAAAGAAACATAGTATTACATTCTGCTGTGATAAGTGGAAACTTTGTGGTATGTTACAAGATCACATACTAAAATACACCAACCGCGAAAGAAACACACCATTACATTCTGCTGTGAACAATGGGGACTTTGAGGTAAGTTATGAGATAATATGCTAAAATGCACCAACTGCTAAAGAAACACAGTATTACATTCTGCTGTGAACAGTGGGGACTTTGAGGTAAGTTATGAGATAATATGCTAAAATGACCAACTGCTAAAGAAACACACCATTACATTCTGCTGTGAACAGTGGGGACTTTGAGGTAAGTTATGAGATAATATACTAAAATGCACCAACTGCTAAAGAAACACACCATTACATTCTGCTGTGAACAGTGGGGACTTTGAGGTAAGTTATGAGATAATATGCTAAAATACACCTACCGCTAAAAATTTACACCTTTTATACTACTGTGAATTGATTAAAGGTACTTATCTACAGCAAAAACTTTCTGACAATAGTTATTTCATTTGATTATCGTATTTGATTAAATAGGCACCTTCTGGGTATTGAATACATAATGATAATAATACTCATAATGATTTGGCATGTAATTTGTATTACAAAAAATTTATTCTATCATTTATTCAAAATATCATCGAGAAATATATATATATATATATATATATATATATATATATATATATATAAAGAAAAAATAAAAGAATAGCAATAATATATTATGTAAGAAAAGAGAGTCCATACGGCTCCCTTAGTACTTAGTTAACTTTTCTGTGGTTTTTTCCATAACAAACGTAATGCAATTTTTGACATGGAATATATCCCCTCGACTTGAAAAAACACAATTCAAATTATAAAATTGATATTCCGAATTTCACTCCGTATTGTAAAATTATCCAATGATTTTTGAAATTCAATACATGTTATATTATCATTAAAAATACACGATATTTTAGCATCGTCAGCAAACAAGCTGACTATACATTTTGGACCCAAAGCTTCTGATATATAGTTTATAAATAAAATAAATAGCAGAGGACCCAAGACACTACCCTGTGGAACCCCACTAGTAACAGGAGCAAAATCTGAGCTTTCACCTTCAATTACAACTTTTTGGCGCCTAAAACTTAAGAATGAAGAAATCCAATTTAGTAGTTCATACCGAATACCATAAGCTTTGAGTTTTATATGGGGATATTGGGATTTCTACACAAATAAACAAACAAACAAACAAATTTATAGTAGAATATTTTAATCTGAATTTATTGCTGAATTTTATAGTACTTAATATATTTTAAGAGTGTTTTCTGGAGTTCTAATCTTATTATAATTATTTATAAGACTGCTAATATTTATTTTTTTTATAGGCTGTTAATATCTGTTTGAAATTTGGTGCGGCATGTGATGCCCGACAAGAAGACAAATCAACGGCATTTCATATGGCCTGCAGTCAAGGGACTCTGAGTATTGTTCAATTGATGCTGGAGTATCACACCAGCAATCCCGACAAAGCTGAATCTGATGAAAATATTTTGTTCAGTCGAGACATTTTGGACATGTCACCTTTACATCGCGCTGCCATGTTTGACCATCCTGAAGTGGTGCAGTATTTAATTGACTCAGTAAAAATATTTTGTTATTTATTTTAAATAAAAAAGTTAAACTTGGCTGAAGACCTTGTGTTGTAGACGCATAATAAAGATAAAGAATCCAGGGGAAAAAAATTCACTAATATAAATTTAAAAAAAAGAAAATATGTCTAGCAAAAAAACCTTTAAAGATTGACAAGACTCATAAATGCAAAGGAACATAAGTGCACAACCCAGATATTTTTGTCATGGCAGTAATTTTAATGTGTTACAAAGAATTTTTGACTCCGACAAACAAGCGGAGTCAAACTTTTTGTCTTTGATTTTGATCATTGATTATCATGATCATCATGATCAAAAACCCCACCCCTGCTCCCAATGGCCCACAAAAAGGTTTTTATCAAAATATCTCCAGTGGTTCAGGAGATATAACCCCTCAAAGTGGTTTTTCGACAATTTTGTACATGAAAGATTGCTTAAGTATAAAAATTTAAGATACAAATTATGCATTTAAAGAAAGCGGCGACTTTTTACTTTAATTTAATATCTTGATTGTTAAGATTGAAACAGTATTTCTCGAGATATTGCGTTTCCCGTACAAAAAACCTGCGATTTTTTCGCTAAAAATACAAAGTGTAGGCAAAAATTGTGGGCAAACTTAATCAAATCACTGCCGTTGTTTGGTGTTTTTAACGAAACAATCGAGGTTTATTGTACAAAAAACGCAATATCTCGACAAATACTGCACCAATCTTAACAATCAAGACATCAAAATAAAGTAAAAAGTAGGCGCTTTCTTTAGGTGCATAATTTTTAACTTAATTTTTCATACCCATTTAACAATCTTTCAAGTACAGAATTGTCAAAAAAATCCATTTTTGGGGGGTCATATCTCCTGAACCAGTGGAAATATTTTGATGAACACTTTTTTGTAGGCTATTAGGGTCAGGGGTAAGGTTTTTACAAAAAAATTATCAAAATAGAAAAAAAAGGTTGAATCCGTACCGCACCTTTAAGTTTATTTATATACTAAAATCAAAAACTTTCATGATGACACTTGGACCGAGATTTACAAAGCGGGGTATACCCCGACTATGTCTATCCCGAGTATATTACGGTATATTCGGGGTATACGATAATAAAATGTTAATAAACAATAAGAAGTTATAAAAAACATCATTTCAAGCAATTTTTTGTACAAAAATGATAAACTTTTAAATTTCTATTAAATAATTGTAAACTTGTGTGAAAAGCGATAAAAAATTTTCTCTTAACACAAGTATTCTGCGAAAAAAAAAAATTTTGAACGGCGCGCGATCATGTGTCATTTTAGTTTTTGTGTTTGAGAAATACTTGTCAATTTTTCTATCACTTTATTACAAGTTTACAATTGTCTAGTGGAAATTTAAATGTTTAACACTTTTTTATACAAATAGTTCCTGTAAGTTATGCTTTTTATATGTTTTTTTTATTGTTTAATGAAATTTTATTATCATGTACCCCGGATATACCGTAATATTACCGTAATATATTCGGAATAGACAAATCCTGGGTATACCTGGGGTATACCCCGCTTTGTGAATCTCGGCCTTGTTTATTTGTAATTATTTCATACATAATTAATGCGTACGAAAACAAAAACATACGTTTTTGTACGCATTGCCTGAGGTTCAAAATTTTGCGAGAAGGTCTAAATTTAGGTTCACTTTATAAGAAAGGTCCAAATTAAAAATTGAAAATGAAATGTACATATAAGTGATAAAGTTTATGGTATGTAAACATAAAGAATATTTACATTACCAAGCGAAAGGAACAACAATAACAAAAAAATTTTAAACATAATTTGGTAAAAATATTAAAATCAGGTATATATTTCTTTAAAAGAATTGGAACAAAATTATTTATGGAATTTGGGCAGTGATAACTGGGAACTGGAATTTTTAACTGATAATAAAAAAATCTGGAGCCACAAATGAGGAAATTCAAGACAAACGGTTAACATCACCATCTAACATCAACGGTTAACATTTTGCCATGCAAATACAATGCCAGGAGGATGATCTATAATAAACGTGGAGATCTTCAATTTTTAGCTCATCCCACAGAACAAAACATACAGCCGCGAATCGCGAAGATTACCCCTAATTTGAGGGTTATTAAAATTCTGACGTGTCTCTTTTGAAATTTAGGGTTCCGAACTGGACGCTTTGGACATCGACCGGCGCTCCCCGCTGCTGTTGGCGGCGCTTCGCGGCGGCAAACGATCGCTCAAGCTGCTCCTCAACGCCGGGGCGAACATTTCTATAAAAGACAGTCAAAAGCGCAATATTCTTCATTTCCTAGTTACATTCGGAAAACCTATGACAGAAGAACTCACCAGAATATGCACAGTAAGTTTTCAATCTTTTTTTCTGTGGCATAAAGCTAAACGGAGAAAGCTGAAATAACTTTGCACAACCTAGCTATTTAAAAAATAGTCGGTTTGCATTATGGTGTTATATGATGTGTGGTTTATCTAGAATAAACACTTTGACTTTGACTTTAAACATGTGGCTTGTCAGCGTTGCCTTTGAACATGCGGCATGTCAGTAATGATATTGAACATGCCGCATGTCGGCAATATGGCGTTTAACAATGTTACAGTGTTAGTGCTTTTTTCAGTGTTTGTTTTGGGATTTAGACCGTACAAGGAAAGAAGCTTCTCGATGAAAAAGACACCAGCGGTTGCACCCCTCTGCATTTGGCCTGCAAATTGGGAAACTTGAAATTGTTGGAGTCACTTGTACAAATGGGAGCGAATATAACAGTAAGAAACGATGAGGACAGATCCCCATTGCACTTTGCAGCCAGGTAATAAGCTATAGTTTAAGTTAAAATATTCTGTTGGGTATTTTAAGCAATTAACGGAAGTCAGACTTGGAACTGGACTTAGAGCCGAAATTAAGGAATTTAAAATGAAGATCTTAAAATCGTTAAAACATATAAACGAGTTTACGACCAAACAACGTTTTAAAATTTTTTTACATTTTAAAATCAACAAATTTTTAAAATTTGCGACAACTTCTCTACTCACAGCTCTAAAAAACCTTGTTTTGCTAAATTTAAAACTATCGTGTTAGAACCACATGTACACAAAGCTGTGAAACATCTTTGAGAATTCCGACTTGGTAATATTAAATTCTACAAAAACGGTACAAGTCATTAAGACGATTATTTTATCGAATCATATGGCAATAGTTTTACATGAGTTTCGATAACCTAAAGCTTTATCAATTTGTTTGTTACTGTGGTAGGAGCACCAAGCCGACGCAAGGCGTCGGCTGGGGGTCTTATTTAAAATTTTTTTTAAATAAGCACTAAAAACTGCTTAAGAATTGTCTCCAGCCAATCAAATAAGCATAGATTTACTTTTGTTTCATAACCTAATTCCTAAACAATATGTTTGTTATAGTTTTAATTTAGTATGATGTTAAAATTTTGTACTATATCCAAATAAGGTTTTTTCTTAATTCTATTAATATTAAGAAACAACCTGACTTATGTATAATTGGCTAAATTATTTAAAAATGTGCGCGACTGCAAGGGGTTTGTAACTTATAAGCAAAAAGTGCGGTTGAACAAATAAAAAGAAAAACTGTCACATTCCCGCGAAGCGGGGAAAATTTTTACATTGTGTAATTTTATGCATTTAAGATGTACTACATTCTACATTTTTAACCTGAAAATAAAAAAAAGTAAAGGGGGACCTTTACAAAAATGGCTGGCTTCGCCAGCCAGGGGGGAACGTACCGCCCCCCTAAGTATTAAAACAGCCAAAAGGGGGGGGGGCGGTCGCACTCCCCGCTCCCCTATATACGCTACTGATATATATATATATATATATATATATATATATATATATATATATATATATATATATATATATATATATATAGGCGGGTAAAAGTTGAGAACTTAAGTAACCCCTATTATTGTTATTATTTACACTCATCAAATAAACAAGTTTAAAATTTATACAAAAATAAACTACATAAAATGTATTAATATAATATGCAAAAGTTGTTTAAGTCGGTTATTTTGTTTAGTAACTCTTTAAAAATTCTGACTGAATTTGTCGAAACCACATTTCTTGGCGAAAAAATCCCAAGCTTTAATAACACGTTCCGAGAAAAAAGATTTTCTGCAATTTAAATGTGACGTTTTTTACTTCGAATTTTAAAATTGTGTTCACGTAAAAAAATTTGTCTTTTCGAAACTAAAAAAATCGTGACTTTTGAGATTAACAATACAGTAAACAATCTTATACGGCCATGTTCTTAATTCAATCTTGCTTTTAGCACAAACAATTGACTTTGAATATTGCGGAGTCGTTTGGAGTTTCCTTTGACGCCATAATTAGTTAAAGATGGTACGTGATTTTGCATGGCTAACAGACAATATTTAAAAGATTACTAAAACCAAAGTTTCGATGCTGATAAAACACAACTCTTCGTCAGGGAACTGAAACAGTAAAAAATACTATAAAAATAATAAAATAAATAAATTATTGTCATAATAATTAAATTAATTATTATCAATACTGTCAAATAATGAAAATTAATTTTTTGATGTATATTATTATTGTTTCAGTTTCCTGACGAAGAGTTTTGTTTAATCAACATCGAAACTTTGATTTTAATACACGTTTAGATATTGTCTGTTAGCCATGCAAAATCACGTACCATCTTCAATTAATTGACTTTGACTTTGATTCTGCGACGAAAAATTGTAAAAAAAATTGTAAACATTAAACCGATCTTTATAGGTTTAAATGATATTTAAATGTCAAGATCTAGCGTGACATATTGAATATTTTAAACCAAACATTCAACGTTAAAAATGCAACAAAAAGTTTTGGCAATGCATTTTGGTTTCTAAAAAAAATTTAATTGTTTTTTTTAGATATGGAAGAATTAATACAGTGGGAAAACTTCTCGAAAATCCAAAAGGTTTTCATATTTTGAATGAAATTGATGGCATGGGAATGACACCTTTGCATATTGCCAGCAAAAATGGTCATGTGAAGGTGGTGCAACTACTTATGTACAAAGGGGCTCTGTTGCACAAGTTTGTTTGCTTTCAAAATGATTGATTGATAATCTTAATCTAAGATTACAAAATCAAAATTCAACTACTGTATATGTTATGATGAAAAGGATATGAATTTAAAAACCACCCTTCTGTTGGAAATCTTTATTTCAGCAGTTTAGAAAAAACGCACAGAGCACTGAGATTAGGTCAAGTATTTTAGGTTTCATAGTACTTGTGGTTTTTATAGTATTTTTTGTAATTAAACCTTATAGTTAACAGCAGCAAAATAAAAAAAGTGTTTAATTAAAAATCAACTATCCAGAAACAGAGTATCAAAAATAAGAATAAAATTTGAAACTAGACGTGTAAAGCTTTATAAAAACGCTTAATATTGAGCCCAAAGTATTTAAAATTATTGTTTAATTTTAAATTTATTAGTTTTTGTTGTAATTTTAATATATTTACGTAAATGATAGTGGTTGAGAGCTGAACATTCTGCAACTATAAAACTTTTTGTTCAAATATTGTTTTACTAAGTATCTTTGTTTTATAAAACTTTTAAAAAAGCTTCTATTAAATTATTTTAATAGTCGTATTATTCATAAACAACAGTCTTTATGTTGCGATAATTTACAGAGATTTTATGGGAAGAACTCCTTTGCACCTTGCCGCAGAACAAGGTTATACAACTACAATGAAACTGCTTTTATCACTGCATGGAAATTTACTTAATCAAACGGACAAAAAAGGGGTAAATTTTAAATCAGTTTAAAGGCTGGTTCATACTTAGTCTAAAGTGTCAAAAGGAAAAAGTGCAATGTACAACTTTGGACAATTTAATTGTCACTTTTTTACCGTTTTCCTAGAGACGAAGTGTGAATGCTAATTAAAATACTGTAGTTCAAAGTGCCCAAAAACAATCTAAAATGTCCAAAGGAGAGCTTAAAGTATCCAAAGAACAAATTCCAAAAGACATTTTGACGGCTGTGTTTGTCTTTTGGACTTTTTCGTTTGGACTTTGCCCTTTAAACACTCTGGACGAAGTATGATCCAGCCTTAAAAATTGTTATTAAAAAGCTCTTTTCAGACAGTTTTCACTGCACAACGTTCAGTAGTGAGACAACTTGCAGTAAAAGGCAAAAAAATACCCTTTTTTAGATACCATAAAGTTTTTTGTTTAAAACAACTTTATTTATGTACTAATGTTCACATAATGCTAATAGAGCAGACAGAATCCACTGATATGTTGCTCATTGCTAACTGATTTTATGACGAAAAATGTTACAATTAATATTAATATAGCATAAATACTAATTTAATAAAATCGATTAAAATATGCAAATGAAAACATTTTAGAACTACCCTATTCATTATGCAGCATTTGCTAATAGACCAGAATCCATTGATATGCTGCTCACTGCTAATTGTTTGTATGAGGAAAACGACGACCAGTTGACCCCTATGGATATTTGCATCGAAAAACGTCATGCACAATCTGCCATGACTATGATCCAACACAGTCGGTAAACGTCGTCTTTAGGCTTAAAATGTGTACAATTTTAAAACTTTGCAATGAAAATTTTTAAAATTAATTATAATTAAACATAATAATGTTTTATAACAAAATAAATAATTATAAAAATAATCCTATAATAATTATGATTGCCAACCACTTACATTGTAATGGATAAGCACCAATAAGAAACACATTGCCCAAAAGTATAGTTTCATCTCAGTCTTTCTCCATTTTCCGAAATAAAATATAAAGTAAACTCTTTTTATTCTACAATGTTTTTTTATAAGATGTACTGAATACCCAATCACAAATAAATTATGCTTTTTTGCTCATTTGTATGTTTTTTTTTGTTTGTGTTGGTTTTATACATGTAACATTCTATTTTTTTTTCATATAACAACGTATGTGATATATTATTTTAATTTGTTGTAATGTAAGTGTGTTATATAACCGTAACCTTTGCAACAGTAAACCTATTCTATTTTATTCCATTCTATAGTAGTAAATCTGTTTTATTTTAATATGTTAATATATTCTGTACAACTGAAACTGTAGCAATTGTACAATACAGACCTATTTTTCCCTGAGCTAAAGAGAAAATTTTAATTTACCACAGAATTATATAAACTAATTGCCCTGTGAGTTATATAAAAGTCTAAAATGGTTTTATTTTTAGATGGATTGATATTTTGGATTACCCCTCTTATCCTTATATGAATGTCGCTCTTGGATTAATAGAACATTTGCCTGAAGTTCATAACATTGTTTTAAATCAGTGTGTGACCAAGGCAGATATGGACCCTGGAAATATTGATTACTGGGTAAAATAAAAAAATAGTGTGTTAATTACCTACCCATCGCAGCAAGTTAAAACCAACAGCGTTTGTTAACAAAAAAGATAATACAAAAAAAATAATAACAAAAGACAAGTTAACAATACATTAATAAATGATACAATAATCGTCAAAGTTTTGCAAATTACAGTGCAGCTCTACTAAAATATTATGTCTACTGTGGACTTTACTATACGTAACGCAACTTCGGTGAAACTACTTAAGCCTAACACACTGAATTAGTTTATTTAATCTCAGCGGCACTGTAGAACGACAGAGCGGTCAAACAACCGCCCGCCACGCAGACAAAAACTATAAAAAAAATTTAAACAACAATAACAAAAATACGTGCGGTATTTTTTTTATTTCAACCTTTTAAAGTATGTGGAATTTGATTTAAAATGGATTTGAAATGGACCGCTGGCATTAATCCAACAGCATTCAGTGTTTAAGTAACGCTTCCAGATGGCATTCGAGTTTAGTTTTGAAGAGAGGCAATCCAGATAATTAAAAAAGTATTGCTAATTGTATAGTGTTTTTTATAAACATATTAACTAAAAAATAAAAAGTGAATAAATTGTGGACGTGCATATTGAAGTGATACATGGCAAAAAAACCCCGAGCGCAGAAAAAAGATATTGTATTTTGATAAAAATAACAAAATAATTTTATGTAAGAAAATTAAAAACGTTAAACCGTTCTGAAACAGTAGGATCATGTAAATTTAGCTTACCAAATACCTAAAAAAGTATAAAATATAAAAATCATTTAAAACAGAAAGAACTTTTTTACAACCGCCTATTTAAAAACGATGGTGTTGATATAAAAATAGCTTATGCTTATTCATTAAGTTTCGTAAATTTAATTTAAGAAAATAAAATTAGTCGCATTTAGGAAAAATTCAGTTTTCATCATATGCAAGCGGGTCATAGAGAAATTAGACAAGCTCAAAAATTGGCCTCTAAGAATTTAAAACACGACTTAAAACCGCTTTTAGCTTTAAACGTAAGTCTTATTAAATAATAATAAATTAATAAAAATGTTTTATCAAGCATCAGTGGTAAGTCAATTACATTATGAGTAAATTATTTTTTTTTTAAATTTTAAAATAAATTGTGGAAATCAAATTTATTTTATTTTAATTTTTTAGGTATTTTTGGCGTTTGTTGCTTGCGATAACGTTATATTTCTTGTAAACAATACAAATAATATAAAAATAAATATGGAAAAGAGCATTTACTTATAATATAACCGCAATATGCGTTTAATGAATATTTTTAATAAAATATTTAATATTAAAACTTATATTTAGTAATATATTATTTGATAAAAAGTAAAATAATAACTGTATAATAAATTCCTAATACGTTCGTTTAATGTTTATTTTGGCTATCTGCAAGAACATATTGCGCTCTTTAAGAATGCTTTTATTTTACCAACAGTGTTCTGTAAGAAAATTTTACTACAAAATACTAAAGTATTTCTGTTTTAGACTATGGTGAGGTGCGGCAGAGTGGATTTGTTATCTCATCGAGTGTGTTTAACGTATTTGGAAATGAAATGGTTAGTGAACTTTAATTTTCTTGTAGCATCAATATTTTCCATAAAATGAAATTGCTATACAAGTTCAACGGGCTGCTTGTGCAGATAAATAAATGATCATTTAATAATAACTCGGTAACAGCGGCTCTTGAACCTGACTCCGGAAGACTGGAGTCAGGTAGGAGGCATGTAAAACTGCCTCGGAGGCAGCATGGAGACAGAGTGGAGGCAGGGTGGAGGCAGGTAGGAGGCAGGTGATCCTGCTTCGTATGTTAAAGCATATACAGATTAGGAGGTAGATACGCTGCTAAAACTGCCTCGGAGGCAGGTAGGAGGAAGGATGGAGGCAAAATTTTTGAAGGCAGGTAAAAACCGTTTTTCACATTTCAGGCACCCCATCCTTCTTGGGATAAATTAAAATAATGTGATTTATGATTGATAATCAAATCACACCGATGTATTTAGATGTTTACATGAAGCAATAAATGAAAATCATCTTTAAAATAACTAATAGTCCACATATAAAAAATTAACGCTGAAAACGACTGAACAAGTTACGCTTCTTTGAGAAATTCAGAGTTTAAAACTGCAAAAAAAAACATAAAAATTGGGAATTTATTGGCGATTTTCGGTTAGAATCATTAAAGCTTTTGATTATCGGTTGAAGTTGCTGGTGTAGAAACAGAACAATTAACAATCATTATTATATTGGCTTAGAAAGAAATAATAATATTATAGAATAAGTTAAGTATGAATAGTTTAATATATATAATTTTTTTCTTGTTTATTTTTTTTTGAATACAGTTGAAACTACAGCTTATTAGAAAACTGGACATTGCGTTTTATCAGTAATCACATTTTTTTTTTGCAGGAAAGCTTACGGTTTGTGGCTATTTTCAGTCAATCTGACATTTTATTTATTGTTTATTGCGACACTGACGCACAGCGTTATTTACGTTGCTCCTACTTGTTGTGCAGATATTATGCAAGCCATTTCATCCCAGTTCGAAAATGTTTCAACAGAATTAAATTTAACTTCTGAGAACTTAACTGCTGCTAAAACGTCTGGGACTGCTGTTTATCGCGAGGTTGGTACATTTTATTTCAAAAGCTGACAACTACAACTATAATGTGGAAAAGTCAGTAATTAGATAGATTTTTTACAATAACACGTTATTAACTATAATATAAAACAACAATTCAATTTTTTTATAACAATCAATAAAGCATTAAGCAGTAAAAAGCAAAAATTGCCTTGTTTCAAAGTGTTAGCACTTTAAAAATTCTTTTTAAGTCTTTTTCTTTTGTTTAATACAGTTATTTTATCTGTACGCACGACCTTACGTGTGTTAATTTTACAAAACAACTCATACGCGCGTAAGTTTTTATCCCAGTTTTTAGTGAGGTGTGTCAGTTAGATCTGAAATCCTGGGATTCGGGAACTGGGATCTGGGAACTAGGATCAAGTTCGAACAAGTCCTAAAAATAGAAAAAAATCTCATTTGACAAAAAAGTATCTTTTTTTGGCGTTTTTTTAAACGAACGCAAACTGTGCTTTAATTATTTTTTTTCTAAAAAGTTTAGAAATCTTTCGTTCCAGAGCACAAATTATTTGCTTCGCTAAAAGTATTTTGGTCAAAAGAAACTCTATAGTTCATTCGCTAGTATTCGTCTTTCTTCTAAAATACCTCGTCATCATTATGCACAAAGCGTTTGAAAACTACCTTTATTTCTGCTGAAGACTGTAAATTACTTCTGTTGAACACCTTATAGAGTTTGTAATACCTACATTAAATTTTTTTTGTTTTTGAGCCTGACATAAAACGTACTCACCAATTTTATGACAATCGCAATAGTACATCTAGAGAAGAATCTCAGAACGCTAATTTTTCCTTCGTTGAATAAAATTATAACGAAGAAAAAACCTGGTTGATAAAATAATTATTGCTTTTAAATTTTGTATATTTTTGCTTTTTACTTTTCTGTTATAGATCAACGGTCAACACGGTGTTAGAGTTGCTCTATTCGTTTCTATTTTCTATACCATTGCCGACATGCTTAAACATATTTTCTTGTTTTATCAGCAGGTAATTACTTAATTTAGAAATAAACACGACCTAAAATATTATGTCATAAATACATAAGGAGTGTCAAAAATAA
>JASAMX010010644.1:0-23442 GCA_030248175.1 Microlaimidae sp. YZB2_3 | reverse complement strand
CCTTGATCATTAAGATTGGTGCAATATTTGTTGAAATATTGCGTTTTCCGTGCAAAAAACCCGCAATTTTTTCGTTCAAAACAGCAAACGTGGCAGTGATTTTGTGAAATATGCCCAACCTTTCTTTCCGTCACTTCGTGTTTTTAGCGAAAAATTTGAGGGGTTTTTTTAGCAAAAAACGTGAAAAAAAAATAATTTTGCGAGAATCTTTAAATAGTATCACATTAAAGTAGAAAATTAGCCGCTTTTTTTTAATACATAATTTTTACGTAAATTGTTATAGCCATTGAGCAATTTGTCACGTACAGATATGTTGTAAAAACGCTATTTTTGGGTCATGTCTCCTGAACCACTGGAGATATTTTGTTGAAAAACTTTTTGTGGACTATTCGACGCAGGGGCAAGGTTTTCACAAAAAATTATCAAAATCAAAGACAAAAAGTTTGACTCCGCACCGCACCTTTAAGAAACATAATAATGGATGTGTTTTTTTAAATTTAGGATCTGCAGGCTTTAATAGATGATGTACCCAATGCTTCCCCAAAATAATACGGTTTATAAATAATAAAATTGTAAATGCAATTTCTTAATAATATTACGATTCTATTAAAAAACTACTTGCGCATTTAGCTTGGTAATCTTTCGCGTGACATAATTTGATTCTTGATCAGTACTGCGGGCTTATATGCAAATAAAAGGGTACCGCCAACTGTTGCAATGTCACCCGAAAAATCAGCAATACCACAAAATTCAATGGATTAAAATAATTTTTGGTTGTCCGAAACGGAATTAACTTAAATTAAATTAAAATAAATCTATTTTAGCTGGTAACAGCAAGGTGCCAAATAAATAGTTTAAGCAAGTCGTCAAAATATTATACAATACTTTCAATATTGTCAAAAAAAGTGCAGTCTGATTGCTATTTGCTTATTCTCTGTTTTTTTTAGCGATACTGGAAATTATGACAAAGAAAATTTCGTTTGAGCTCTTATACCTTTTGAACACGCCGCGATCAATATGCAACTATCTCGCGTTAAGGTCTTTGTAATTTCGGCTACCTCCCGAAAAACTTTTTTTTTTCAAAAATTTGGGGGTTAGCCCCAAACCCCCCCAAATCGGTTTACGGAAAAAAAGTACTCGTGGCAAAGGGCGGAAAAAAAGCACCCGTGGCTAAGGCGGAAAAAAGCACCCGCGCGCAATGCGGAAAAAAGCACCCGAGCGCAAGGCGGAAAAAAGCACCCGAAAGGAGCGCATGACAAATCTGTACGGCGACGTTTATTTATTACGTTATCACTATTGTATACACATTTGTTTTTTAGGAGTCTTTTAAATTTTGACCTTACAAATGTTGTTAATTATAGATAGCAAACCTTTTCAGTAGTTTAATGTTAGAATTTTTATATAAATATTTTCAAATTGAATCATATATTGCGTAAAAACGAAAAATACTTTTACAAAAGTTTTAAATATTAAATATTTTATTTTTGTTTTTAAGTCAAAATCAGTTTTATTTCAGAAAACATAGAACACATATGTATAATTTCAACATTCAACATTTCTTGGTTTTCTAAATCGATAATTTACCAAATTTGATTATAATCGTTAAAAAATGGCTGATTTCGTGATGCGGAACCTTTTAAAGTTTTAAGTTAAATTGTAATCGACACCCAAAAATACAGTACCCAGGTCAACGTTGGCCCAGTTTGGTACTGGAATTTACATGGAAAAACGCCGCAGTTGATGGGGCCATATACAGATGTCAAAAGTGTTTTTCCGAAATAATGAGAAAAATAATAACGCCTTACCTACTGTACCTACGATTATAATAAAAAACGGTCGTTTTCACCCAAATCCGCATTATCCAAATCGAAACCATAAATGCGGAAATAAAATTAAAACAAAGGTAAGTATTTTTTAGTTTTAGCACACAATATAATAAGATTAGTGATATTCCCGGAGCGGCGGAGCTCCTTCCGTTGAAGCTCCTTCCGTCTTTTTGGAGCTCAGGAGCAACCGCTGAAGCTCCGAAGCTCCGGAGCTCCGTCCTATTTTTGTACTAATTTCATTAATAACTAAAGAAAGATGCCATGGAGTCAAATTTATAGTCAAAAATTTTTTGTAAATTAATTTTTTTAAAACTTATTTAAAAACCAAGAAATGAATGTTGAATTATGCATATGTGTTGTATGTTTTCTGAAATAAAACTGACTTTGACTTAAAAACAAAAATAAAATATTTAATATTTAAAACTTTTGTAAAAGTATTTTCGTTTTTTACGCAATTATATGATTCAATTTGAAAATATTTATTTAAAAATTCTAACATTAAACTACTGAAAAGGTTTGCTATCTATAATTAACAACATTGTAAGGTCAAAATTTAAAAGACTCCTAAAAAACAAATGTGTATACAATAGTGATAACGTAATAAATAAACGTCGCCGTACAAGATTTGTCATGCGCTCCTTTCGGGTGCTTTTTTTCCGCCTTGCGCTCGGGTGCTTTTTTTCCGCATTGCGCGCGGGTGCTTTTTTTCCGCCTTAGCCACGGGTGCTTTTTTTCCGCCTTTGCCACGGGTGCTTTTTTTCCGTAAACCGATTTGGGGGGGGGGGTTTGGGGCTAACCCCCCAAAATTTTTGAAAAAAAAAAGTTTTTCAGGAGGTAGCCAAAAGTACAAAGACCTTAACGCGAGATAGTTGCATATTGATCGCGGCGCGTTCAAAAGTCATAAGAGCTTAAAAAAATTTTTCTTTGTCAAAATTTCCAGTATCGCTAAAAAAAAAAGAGAATAAGCAAATATCAATCATACTGTAGTTTTTTGACAATATTGAAAGTATTGAATAATATTTTGATGAATTGCTTAAACTATTTATTTGGCACTTTGCTGTTACGGAGCTAAAATAGATTTATTTTAATTTAATTTGAGTTAATTCCGTTTCGGGGACAACCAAAAATTATTTGAGATCGATATTGAATTTCGTGGTATTGCTGATTTTTCGGGTGACATTGGATCAGTTGGCGGTACCCTTTTATTTGCATATAAGCCCGCAGTACCCACCAAGAATCAAATTACTGCCACGCGAAACATTACCAAGCTAAATGCGCAAGTAGTTTTTTAATAGAATTTGTAATATTATTAAGAAATTGCATTTACAATTTTATTATTTATAAACCGTATTATTTTGGGGAAGACATTGGGTACATCCAATCTATTAAAACCTGCAGATCCTAAATTTAAAAAAACACATCCATTATTATGTTTCTTAAAAGGTGCGCTGCGGAGTCAAACTTTTTGTCTTTGATTTTGATAATTTTTTGTGAAAACCTTGCCCCTGCGTCTAATAGTCCACAAAAAGTTTTTCAACAAAATATCTCCAGTGGTTTAGGAGAAGATGGTAACCCCCAAAAATGGCGTTTTTTCACAAATATCTGTACGCGACAAATTGCTCAATGGCTATAACAATTTACGTAAAAATTATGTATTCAAAAAAAGCGGCCTATTTTTCTACTTTAACGTGATACCTTGATCGTATTTGTGCAGTATTTGTAGAGATATTACGTTTTTTGGAAAAAACCCCCTCGCATTTTTTCGCTAAAAACACGAAGCGACGGAAAAAGAAAAATTGGGCATATTTCACAAAATCACTGCCGTAGTTTGCTGTTTTTGACGCAAAAAATTGCGGGTTTTTTTGTACGGAAAATACAATATTTCAACAAATATTGCATCAATCTGAATGATCAAGGTATCAAATTAGAGTGGAGAAAGTTGCCGCTTTTTTTGAAATCATAATTCGCAACGTCCTATCGTTTTACCCATTTAGTAATACCGTTACGTACTGAATTGTTGAAAAACTCTATTTTTGCATTATCATAACTCCTGAATCACTGGAGATAGTTTGCTGAAAAAATTGTTGTGGGCTATTGGGGGCAGTTCGTAATGTTTTCACAATAAATTGTCAAAATGGAAAACAAAAATTTATTTATTCGCACCCCACCTTTAAGCCCGGGTATTAGACAGTTTCTTGAGCCTCAAAAATATATAATCTGTTAGGGGTAACCTACCTGGGTCCGGCTACCCCGAGAGGTACAGAGTGTGCTCAGTTTTACGATTTTTGCTAAAATTCTTTATATGGGGGGGATAGCAAGTGTATATTTTGGCATAATGCTCAAAAACTGTATGATCAACAGGTTTGTTTGAGTGGGGGATTTATGCGGAATTTTATTCTCTACATTTTGGCGATATTCCCAAAAAAATTTTATGCCTTATGACACTGCAATGGCTGACCCCTAAAAATAAAACTTTTGACACAGCCCTTCTACATAGGGGAGTAATATATCATTTTAAAGCTCTCGGCGTGTTGATTTAAAAATTATTAAAAAAATTGCTCTAAATGGTCGGGTAACCAAAATACAGACACCTTTGTACCCCCAAAATTAGTAAGGGGTGATTTTATTGTTTTTATTATTTATAAGCCGTGTTTATATTCATTTCAAAGCTCTATGCGTGCTGATTGCAAAAATATTAATTTTAGGTTAAAAGTTTTTATGGTTACCCGGTTACATACCCCCAACTACCCCAAAATTTGAAAAATGGAAATTTTGTCTTTTTTTCATTTTAAGTGACGTGTTTATACCTATATGAAAGCTCTCGATACACTGATTTTAAAAATATATAGTTTATTAAATTTTTGTTTAGTGGTTACCCAATTTTGCACCCATCAATATACCCCCTATATTTTCAAGAGGTGATTTTATTATAATACCGTCATGTTTGTACTCATATCAAAGCTCTCGACACGCTGACTTCAAAAAAATTAATTTTAACTCGATTCGCCCAATGGTTACCATTTTTACAACCCATAATGTACCACAAAAATTTTCAAAGGGTCATTTTTATATATTTTATTAAATGCCGTCCCAAAATTTTTTAGGGGTCATTTTATATATTTATTTTAATATCGTCTTGTTTGTACTCATATCAAAGCTCTAGACACGCTGATGTCAAAAAATATGAATTTCAACTCAATTCAGCCAATGGTTACCATTTTTACAACCCACAATGTATCCCTAAAAATTTTTAGGAGGTTTTTATGAGCTTTTTTGAGGATTGTATACAAGACATTTATTTTAGACGTATTTGTTATGCTCAAAATAGTAGGGTTGTTGTTTAAATTAGTACATTTCTACTGTACTGAAAATAATACATAAAAAA
Organism: Microlaimidae sp. YZB2_3; assembly: GCA_030248175.1. NCBI lineage: Eukaryota > Metazoa > Nematoda > Chromadorea > Desmodorida > Microlaimidae > Microlaimidae sp. YZB2_3. Next base: position 18,231 of record JASAMX010010644.1, on the reverse strand, counting down.
ATCGTTTTTTTTAAACGGAAAATTTTTCAAAAATTTCTTATCATTATAAAACACTCTTCCGATTAATGTTATATTAAGTTTTCCTTGTTTTGAAATTAAATCAATTCATATATAATATTAGCCATTTTTACCGCAAAATTTTTGTATAAATACTTTTATCGATACGGTCTAATAAAGTTAAATCTGGTTAAAAGTTGTTGGTGAAGTTTTATTTTGATTTTTCAAAAAGTTAATATTTTTGAGTTATATACATTTTGATGTGCATGTAGTAAGATAAGAAATTTTTAACGGGCGCTTAAAAAAATATTAGAGCCCCTTCAACTTTTGAGTTACCGGCCCCGATGTGCATGTAGTAAGATAAGAAATTTTTAACGGGCGCTTAAAAAAATATTAGAGCCCCTTCAACTTTTGAGTTACCGGCCCCGATGATCTAAAATTTCTCAAACAATATTTTGGAACAACTTAAGCTAAAACGTATTTTAAGACATATTGCCAAATTTTCTGGTTCGCTGGTAATACATCGCTAATTTTTACCCATCTTACTCTAATGTTTAAAAGGTTAAAAATAAATTACGCAAAAAGTGTTTAGTTTTCAGAAAATTTGCTGTATTTTTCCGTTATTTTTCAATAAAAATAAATAAACAAATACAAAAAGTCATTTTATTTACAGCAACAATTCAGTCGTTTCAAATTCAATAACGATAGGACTTTTAATGCCTGCCTTGGAAAACAAGACTGCACAACAAATGAGGCGCTAAAAATATAACATACATTAGTTATGTTCTTGATCTGATTATAGAGGAACCACAGCTGGGTTTTGCTTTTTTATCTAGTAAATAAATAAATCGGAGTTGTGTCATAATTAATAAAAACAAACCCATCGACAATCAAATAAACAATTTAACAAAATAATAAACATTATGGTTATTTGTAAAATTATGTCAGTTATTGGGTATTAAAATGTTAGTTTTAATTTGTTTTAATAAAAGCCTCCATTTTTTATTGACTTAAGCAACTAGCCAGTGTTGATTATTCAAAATCAAGATGCGAATAATGTTAACGCTACATGTACGTAAGAACCGTAAATAGGGCACTTAATTATGGAAACTAGGAGCCATTAAAGTTAAAACTTTGAAATATAAGAGATTTTTTTAAGTATCCTCAGTTTAGATTTAGGCTATATTGCTAAGACTCAGGCTTAAGTTTTAAAGTTTTAAACACGGTTTCAAGTTTTCATTTTAAAGCACCAAATCGTTCATTTTTGGCTTCAAATTTAAGTTTTGAATTCAGGCCCGGAAATCTTTAAATTATGTCAAAAATATTTTTGAATCTCAAAAAAGCCATTCTTTCCTAAAATAAAACAATAATTATATTTTTACTGTATCTACATGGATATTTTATGGTTTATAATAGAATTACTGCTGTTTTCGAGGCTTCTAAAGTGATAATTTTTTAACAACCTTCGAATATATAATCCTAAAACACGAAAAATTATAAAAAAATTCTAAAAATTTAAGTTTTAATGTCAATGGATTTTAAGCGCTTTATTTCATAAAACCCGTTTTTCAAAAAGCTGATTTTTGTTGAAATGTGAAAAACTGTCAATTTCGTTTTTTTTTTTTAATTTTTTCTTTTTATAAGAAATGTCATTTTAATTACAATGACAATGATGTATCTGCCATTTTTTTAGCATTTCGTTCGGTAAGACGGCGACGTTAAAACACATTTAGGTTGACGTAAAAACTATCGTTTTAACCATGCAAATGTCGATAATGTTTGTATTGATATTCTTCAGGTATAAATGTTAGTAACCGATTCTCTTTTCAGTTATTGTTAGAAAGCATTATGTTTATTATTATTGAAATCCAAACGTTTTTGCCACTGACTCAGTGATCTATTAATTTCAACATGTACACAAAACTTAATAACAGTTATTATTTTTATTAGAAATATGACATCCAAATCTGTTTTCTACGCGTAAATTTAAGATTAACGCATTATTATTTTTATATTTTAACAATCATTCGACAAACTAATTCGCACAAAGATTTTATAAAATGCAATATCATAATAAATTTATTAAATTTCATAAGATTCATTTAAATTTTTCACACAATCCAACTACTCACAATTTTAAGCGTTTGTATCTTAAAAATATGTTCTATTGATTCGAAAATGTTTTGACTTTCATATTTTGCCAATATTTCCAACTTCAATTTTCTCTTTGGATTTAAGTTTGCCTTAATTTAAAAAAGGAAAATTTATATTCCTAAAAATACAGTATAGTGGAGTATTCTGTGAAAGTCAACAACAGTTTACTGAATTAATAGACCTTAGAGTTTGAAAACGATTAAATTTGTGAGTAGTTGGATTGTGTGAAAAATTTAAATGAATCTTATGAAATTTAATAAATTTATTATGATATTGCATTTTATAAAATCTTTGTGCGAATTAGTTTGTCGAAGGATTGTTAAAATATAAAAATAATAATGCGTTAATCTTAAATTTACGCGAAGAAAAACAGATTTGGATGTCATATTTAATAAAAAATAATAACTGTTATTAAGTTTTGTGTACATGTTGAAATTAATAGATCACTGAGTCAGTGGCAAAAATGTTTGATTTCTAATAATCATAAACATAATGCTTTCTAACAATAACTGAAAAGAGAATCGGTTACTAACATTTATACCTGAAGAATATCAACTACAAACGTTATCGACATTTGCATGGTTAAAACGATAGTTTTTACGTCAACCTAAATGTGTTTTAACGTCGCCGTCTTACCGAACGAAATGCTAAAAAAAATGGCAGATACATCATTGTCATTGTAATTAAAATGACATTTCTTATAAAAAGAAAAAATTAAAAAAAAAAAACGAAATTGACAGTTTTTCACATTTCAACAAAAATCAGCTTTTTGAAAAACGGGTTTTATGAAATAGAAACGCTTAAAATCCATTGACTTTAAAAAACTTAAATTTTTAATAATTTTTTTATAATTTTTCGTGTTTTTTAGGATTATATATATTCGAAGGTTGTTAAAAAATTATCACTTTAGAAGCCTCGAAAACAGCAGTAATTTTATTATAAACCATAAAATATCCATGTAGATACAGTAAAAATATAATTATTGTTTTATTTTAGGAAAGAATGGCTTTTTGAGATTCCAAAATATTTTTGACATAATTTAAAGATTTCCGAGCCTGAATTCAAAACTCTAAATTTGAACCAAAAATGAACGATTTGGTGCTTTAAAATGAAAACTTGAAACCGTGTTTAAAACTTTAAAACTTAAGCCTGAGTCTTAGCAATATCGCCTAAATCTAAACTGAGGATACTTAAAAAAATCTCTTATATTTCAAAGTTTTAACTTTAATGGCTCCTAGTTTCCATAATTAGTGCCCTATTTACGGTTCTTTAACGTACATGTAGCGTTAACATTATTCGCATCTTGATTTTGAATAATCAACACTGGCTAGTTGCTTAAGTCAATAAAAAATGGAGGCTTTTATTAAAACAAATTAAAACTAACATTTTAATACCCAATAACTGCCATTCGGTTTTTTTTACAAATAACCATAATGTTTATTATTTTGTTAAATTGTTTATTTGATTGTCGATGGGTTTGTTTTTATTAATTATGACACAACTCCGATTTATTTATTTACTAGATAAAAAAGCAAAACCCAACTGTGGTTCCTCTATAATCAGATCAAGAACATAACTAATGTATGTTATATTTTTAGCGCCTCATTTGTTGTGCAGTCTTGTTTTCCAAGGCAGGCATTAAAAGTCCTATCGTTATTGAATTTGAAACGACTGAATTGTTGCTGTAAATAAAATGACTTTTTGTATTTGTTTATTTATTTTTATTGAAAAATAACGGAAAAATACAGCAAATTTTCTGTAAACTAAACACTTTTTGCGTAATTTATTTTTAACCTTTTAAACATTAGAGTAAGATGGGTAAAAATTAGCGATGTATTACCAGCGAACCAGAAAATTTGGCAATATGTCTTAAAATACGTTTTAGCTTAAGTTGTTCCAAAATATTGTTTGAGAAATTTTAGATCATCGGGGCCGGTAACTCAAAAGTTGAAGGGGCTCTAATATTTTTTTAAGCGCCCGTTAAAAATTTCTTATCTTACTACATGCACATCAAAATGTATATAACTCAAAAATATTAACTTTTTGAAAAATCAAAATAAAACTTCACCAACAACTTTTAACCAGACTTAACTTTATTATACCGTATCGATAAAAGTATTTATACAAAAATTTTGCGGTAAAAATGGCTAATATTATATATGAATTGATTTAATTTCAAAACAAGGAAAACTTAATATAACATTAATCGGACGAGTGTTTTAATGATAAGAAATTTTTGAAAAATTTTCCGTTTAAAAAAAACGATTTTTTTATGTATTATTTTCAGTACAGTAGAAATGTACTAATTTAAAAAACAACCCTAAAATTTTGAGAATAAAAAATACGTCTAAAATAAATGTCTTGTATACAATCCTCAAAAAAGCTCATAAAAACCTCCTAAAAATTTTAGTGATAAATTGTGGTTTGTAAAAATGGTAACCATTGGCTGAATTGAGTTGAAATTTATATTTTTTGACATCAGCGTGTCTAGAGCTTTGATATGAGTACAAACAAGACGATATTAAAATAAATATATAAAATGACCCCTAAAAAATTTTGGGACGGCATTTAATAAAATATATAAAAATGACACTTTGAAAATTTTTGTGGTACATTATGGGTTGTAAAAATGGTAACCATTGGGCGAATCGAGTTAAAATTAATTTTTTTGAAGTCAGCGTGTCGAGAGCTTTGATATGAGTACAAACATGACGGTATTATAATAAAATCACCTCTTCAAAATATAGGGGGTATATTGATGGGTGCAAAATTGGGTAACCACTAAACAAAAATTTAATAAACTATATATTTTTAAAATCAGCGTATCGAGAGCTTTCATATAGGTATAAACACGTCACTTAAAATGAAAAAAAGACAAAATTTCCATTTTTCAAATTTTGGGGTAGTTGGGGGTATGTAACCGGGTAACCATAAAAACTTTTAACCTAAAATTAATATTTTTGCAATCAGCACGCATAGAGCTTTGAAATGAATATAAACACGGCTTATAAATAATAAAAACAATAAAATCACCCCTTACTAATTTTGGGGGTACAAAGGTGTCTGTATTTTGGTTACCCGACCATTTAGAGCAATTTTTTTAATAATTTTTAAATCAGCACGCCGAGAGCTTTGAAATGATATATTACTCGCCTATGTAGAAGGGCTGTGTCAAAAGTTTGATTTTTAGGGGTCAGCCATTGCAGTGTCATAAGGCATAAAATTTTTTTGGGAATATCGCCAAAATGTAGAGCATAAAATTCCGCATAAATCCCCCACTCAAACAAACCTGTTGATCATACAGTTTTTGAGCATTATGCCAAAATATACACTTGCTATCCCCCATATAAAGAATTTTAGCAAAAATCGTAAAATTGACCACCTCTAACCTCTCGGGTTGCCGACCCAGGTAGGTTACCCCTAACAAATTATATATTTTTGAGCTCAAGAAAGTATTGGCAATCTGCATAAAAATTTTCAGACGTAAGGACCCATATGGTAAAAAGTCAGAAATTTGGCTGAAAAAATTGCCCCTAGATTTGGGTGGGTGGGGGGGTGGGGGGTGGGGGGGGTGGGGGGGGTTGGTTGTGTGGGTTTTTTTTGTTTGTTTTTTTTTTGTGGTTTGGGTTTTTTTTTTTTGTGTTTTTTTTGATTGATGTTTTTTTTTGTTTTTTTTTTTTTTTGTGTTGTTGTTTTGTTGGTTTGTTTTGTTTTTTTTTTTTGGTTTTTTTTTTTTGTTTGTTTTTGTGTTTTTTTTGTTTTTGGGATTATGATTTGCGGGAGATTTTGTTTGCGCTTATTTTTTTTGCGTTTATATATGAGGTGGATTTTTTTTTATTTTTTTTTTTTTGTTTGGTTTTTTGTTTTTTTTTTTTTTTTGTGTTTGTTTTTTTTTTGTGTTTTTTTTTGTTTTTTTTGTTTTTTCTTTTTTTTTTTTTTTTTGTTTTTTTTATTTTTTTTTATTTTGCTTTTCGTTGTTCTTTTTTTTTTTTTTGTGTTTTTTACTTTCGTTTTTTTTTTTTTTCTTTTTTTTTTTGGTGTGTTTTTTTTTTTTTTTTTTTTTGTTTTTTTTTTTTTGTGTGTTTGTGTTTTTTTTTTTTTTTTTTTTTTTTTTTTTTTTTTTTTTTTTTTTTTTTTTTTTTTTTGTTTTTTTTTTTTTTTTTTTTTTTTTTTTTTTTTTGTTTTTTTTTTTTTTTTTTTTTTTTTTTTTTTTTTTTTTTTTTTTTTTTTTTTTGTTTTGTGTTTTTTTGTTGTGTGTTTTTTTTTGTTGGGGTGTTTTTGTTGGTTTGTGGGGGGGGGGGTTTGGGGCTAACCCCCCAAAATTTTTGAAAAAAAAAAGTTTTTCAGGAGGTAGCCAAAAGTACAAAGACCTTAACGCGAGATAGTTGCATATTGATCGCGGCGTGTTCAAAAGGTATAAGAGCTCAAACAAAAATTTTTTTGTCATAATTTCCAGTATCGCTAAAAAAAACAGAGAATAAGCAAATAGCAATCAGACTGCACTTTTTTTGACAATATTGAAAGTATTGTATAATATTTTGACGACTTGCTTAAACTATTTATTTGGCACCTGGCTGTTACCAGCTAAAATAGATTTATTTGAATTTAATTTAAGTTAATTCCGTTTCGGACAACCAAAAATTATTTTAATCCATTGAATTTTGTGGTATTGCTGATTTTTCGGGTGACATTGCAACAGTTGGCGGTACCCTTTTATTTGCATATAAGCCCGCAGTACTGATCAAGAATCAAATTATGTCACGCGAAAGATTACCAAGCTAAATGCGCAAGTAGTTTTTTAATAGAATCGTAATATTATTAAGAAATTGCATTTACAATTTTATTATTTATAAACCGTATTATTTTGGGGAAGCATTGGGTACATCATCTATTAAAGCCTGCAGATCCTAAATTTAAAAAAACACATCCATTATTATGTTTCTTAAAGGTGCGGTGCGGAGTCAAACTTTTTGTCTTTGATTTTGATAATTTTTTGTGAAAACCTTGCCCCTGCGTCGAATAGTCCACAAAAAGTTTTTCAACAAAATATCTCCAGTGGTTCAGGAGACATGACCCCCAAAAATGGCGTTTTTCAACATATCTGTACGTGACAAATTGCTCAATGGCTATAACAATTTACGTAAAAATTATGTATTCAAAAAAAGCGGCTATTTTCTACTTTAATTTGATACCTTGATCGTATTCGTGCAGTATTTGTCGAGATATTACGTTTTTTGTAAAAAAACCCCTCGATTTTTTCGCTAAAAACACGAAGTGACGGAAAGAAAGGTTGGGCATATTTCACAAAATCACTGCCGTCGTTTGCTGTTTTGAACGAAAAAATTGCGGGTTTTTTGTACGGAAAACGCAATATTTCAACAAATATTGCACCAATCTTAATGATCAAGGTATCAAATTAAAGTAGAAAGTAGCCGCTTTCTTTGAAAGCATAATTTGTAACGTAAATCGGTTTACCCATTGAGTAATCTGTCACGTACTGAATTGTCGAAAAACTCTATTTTTGGGGGATCATAACTCCTGAATTACTGGAGATAGTTTGCTGAAAAAATTGTTGTGGGCTATTGGGGGCAGTTGTAATGTTTTCACAATAAATTGTCAAAATGGAAAACAAAAAAATTGACTCCGCACCGCACCTTTAAGCCCGGTATTAGATACTTTCTTGAGCTCAAAAATATATAATTTGTTAGGGGTAACCTACCTGGGTCGGCTACCCCGAGAGGTTAGAGGTGGTCAATTTTACGATTTTTGCTAAAATTCTTTATATGGGGGATAGCAAGTGTATATTTTGGCATAATGCTCAAAAACTGTATGATCAACAGGTTTGTTTGAGTGGGGGATTTATGCGGAATTTTATTCTCTACATTTTGGCGATATTCCCAAAAAAATTTTATGCCTTATGACACTGCAATGGCTGACCTCTAAAAATAAAACTTTTGACACAGCCCTTCTACATAGGCGAGTAATATATCATTTTAAAGCTCTCGGCGTGCTGATTTAAAAATTATTAAAAAAATTGCTCTAAATGGTCGGGTAACCAAAATACAGACACCTTTGTACCCCCAAAATTAGTAAGGGGTGATTTTATTGTTTCTATTATTTATAAGCCGTGTTTATATTCATTTCAAGCTCTATGCGTGCTGATTGCAAAAATATTAATTTTAGGTTAAAAGTTTTTATGGTTACCCGGTTACATACCCCCAACTACCCCAAAATTTGAAAAATGGAAATTTTGTCTTTTTTTCATTTTAAGTGACGTGTTTATACCTATATGAAAGCTCTCGATACACTGATTTTAAAAATATATAGTTTATTAAATTTTTGTTTAGTGGTTACCCAATTTTGCACCCATCAATATACCCCCTATATTTTCAAGAGGTGATTTTATTATAATACCGTCATGTTTGTACTCATATCAAAGCTCTCGACACGCTGACTTCAAAAAAATTAATTTTAACTCCATTCGCCCAATGGTTACCATTTTTACAACCCATAATGTACCACAAAAATTTTCAAAGGGTCATTTTTATATATTTTATTAAATGCCGTCCCAAAATTTTTTAGGGGTCATTTTATATATTTATTTTAATATCGTCTTGTTTGTACTCATATCAAAGCTCTAGACACGCTGATGTCAAAAAATATGAATTTCAACTCAATTCAGCCAATGGTTACCATTTTTACAACCCACAATGTATCCCTAAAAATTTTTAGGTTTTTATGAGCTTTTTTGAGGATTGTATACAAGACATTTATTTTAGACGTATTTGTTATGCTCAAAATAGTAGGGTTGTTGTTTAAATTAGTACATTTCTACTGTACTGAAAATAATACATAAAAAAATCGTTTTTTTAAACGGAAAATTTTTCAAAAATTTCTTATCATTATAAAACACTCTTCCGATTAATGTTATATTAAGTTTTCCTTGTTTTGAAATTAAATCAATTCATATATAATATTAGCCATTTTTACCGCAAAATTTTTGTATAAATACTTTTATCGATACGGTCTAATAAAGTTAAATCTGGTTAAAAGTTGTTGGTGAAGTTTTATTTTGATTTTTCAAAAAGTTAATATTTTTGAGTTATATACATTTTGATGTGCATGTAGTAAGATAAGAAATTTTTAACGGGCGCTTAAAAAAATATTAGAGCCCCTTCAAATTTTGAGTTACCGGCCCCGATGATCTAAAATTTCTCAAACAATATTTTGGAACAACTTAAGCTAAAACGTATTTTAAGACATATTGCCAAATTTTCTGGTTCGCTGGTAATACATCGCTAATTTTTACCCATCTTACTCTAATGTTTAAAAGGTTAAAAATAAATTACGCAAAAAGTGTTTAGTTTTCAGAAAATTTGCTGTATTTTTCCGTTATTTTTCAATAAAAATAAATAAACAAATACAAAAAGTCATTTTATTTACAGCAACAATTCAGTCGTTTCAAATTCAATAACGATAGGACTTTTAATGCCTGCCTTGGAAAACAAGACTGCACAACAAATGAGGCGCTAAAAATACAACATACATTAGTTATGTTCTTGATCTGATTATAGAGGAACCACAGCTGGGTTTTGCTTTTTTATCTAGTAAATAAATAAATCGGAGTTGTGTCATAATTAATAAAAACAAACCCATCGACAATCAAATAAACAATTTAACAAAATAATAAACATTATGGTTATTTGTAAAATTATGTCAGTTATTGGGTATTAAAATGTTAGTTTTAATTTGTTTTAATAAAAGCCTCCATTTTTTATTGACTTAAGCAACTAGCCAGTGTTGATTATTCAAAATCAAGATGCGAATAATGTTAACGCTACATGTACGTAAGAACCGTAAATAGGGCACTTAATTATGGAAACTAGGAGCCATTAAAGTTAAAACTTTGAAATATAAGAGATTTTTTTAAGTATCCTCAGTTTAGATTTAGGCTATATTGCTAAGACTCAGGCTTAAGTTTTAAAGTTTTAAACACGGTTTCAAGTTTTCATTTTAAAGCACCAAATCGTTCATTTTTGGCTTCAAATTTAAGTTTTGAATTCAGGCCCGGAAATCTTTAAATTATGTCAAAAATATTTTTGAATCTCAAAAAAGCCATTCTTTCCTAAAATAAAACAATAATTATATTTTTACTGTATCTACATGGATATTTTATGGTTTATAATAAAATTACTGCTGTTTTCGAGGCTTCTAAAGTGATAATTTTTTAACAACCTTCGAATATATAATCCTAAAACACGAAAAATTATAAAAAAATTCTAAAAATTTAAGTTTTAAAGTCAATGGATTTTAAGCGCTTTATTTCATAAAACCCGTTTTTCAAAAAGCTGATTTTTGTTGAAATGTGAAAAACTGTCAATTTCGTTTTTTTTTTAAATTTTTTCTTTTTATAAGAAATGTCATTTTAATTACAATGACAATGATGTATCTGCCATTTTTTTAGCATTTCGTTCGGTAAGACGGCGACGTTAAAACACATTTAGGTTGACGTAAAAACTATCGTTTTAACCATGCAAATGTCGATAACGTTTGTATTGATATTCTTCAGGTATAAATGTTAGTAACCGATTCTCTTTTCAGTTATTGTTAGAAAGCATTATGTTTATGATTATTGAAATCGAAACGTTTTTGCCACTGACTCAGTGATCTATTAATTTCAACATGTACACAAAACTTAATAACAGTTATTATTTTTATTAGAAATATGACATCCAAATCTGTTTTCTTCGCGTAAATTTAAGATTAACGCATTATTATTTTTATATTTTAACAATCCTTCGACAAACTAATTCGCACAAAGATTTTATAAAATGCAATATCATAATAAATTTATTAAATTTCATAAGATTCATTTAAATTTTTCACACAATCCAACTACTCACAATTTTAAGCGTTTTCAAACTCTGAGGTCCATTAATTCAGTAAACTGTTGTTGACTTTCATAGAATACTCCACTATACTGTATTTTTAGGAATATATGTTAGCTTTTTAAAATTAAGGAAACTTAAACCCGAGGAAAATTGAAGTTGGAAGTTTGGCAAAATCTTAAAGTCGAAGTTTCAAATCACTAGAACATATATTTAAGAGCCAAACGATTGAAATTGTCATACTTATACTCATGTGTTTACATGCACAAATTGAAAGCACAAACTATTTTCTTTTTTTGTTGGGCTCCAATGTTAAGCTCTAATGGTCGATAGAGCTGAAGGAACTCAGAGTCTAACTCAAAGTTAAAATTTATTTTTTAAATTTGTCTTCAGCTTGATTTTACGGTTTTTGCTTAGGCTTGTTCACGGTACACGCGTTATCTTCGACTGGAGTGTCGAAATTGACTTCAAAATTGCTCGTTTGTTCCAAGTTCCTTCTGCTCCAACGACCCTAAGTCCAGTGTTACGGTTCACGATTTAAGTTCCGAAAATTCCTAAAGCTCCAAGTTTCCTAATTTCGGCCCAACGATCTCGTACTATATATCTATTTGTCTTTAAAAGAAATTAATAATGAATGATTACAGAAGAAATTACTAAACTGCACTACAATTTTAACAAAAATATATAATAAAGAAAAATGAGACAATTAGAACCAACTGCTTAAAAAATTGTGCCATTTAAATGGGACCTTGCAAGAAGAGGTTCTATATAAATGGGATTTTTTGACTTTTGGTCTTATATAAATGGGATCCCATTTAAATAACTCCCATTCTAATGAGATCCCATTTAAATAGACCCTGTTCCCACAAGGTCCCATTTTTTTGAATTTTTTCAAGCACTTTGTTCTAAGTGTCTTATTTACCTTTTATTATATATTTTTGATATTAGTGGCTATCAGTTTTTATTATACATTAAATTAGCTCAAAAACGCAGGAAAAAATTAAATTAGTCAAAAAACAAAAAAAGTAATATCAAAAATGCATAAAGGAAAGTGAATGTCCGACTGTGTTTTAAACAATTGTTCTAATTATATATTAAGCAATCCATAGTATAAATTTTGTAGAGTTGAATAATCTACAGTGTGTTGAATAATCTATAAAAAAAGTTTTCTGCACATTGCTGTTGAATATCTACGTTTTTTCCAGAATTCCAACGCCCAGATTATTCCACATATTGACGAAGCAAAGAAAAACAAATTCAACCGAAAAAATTTTGCTACAACTCAAAATCTACACTGTGGATTGATTACCATATTTTAATCCGTTCCCGTGATGGCCTTTTTCCCCGTTACAAACGTGAAACCTTCGTACAACAAAGGTGAAACTTTCGTCTCACGGTAGTGTATTTTCGTATGACAAATGTCGTAAGTAAACTTTACTGCGGTAAACTCTACGCATGACCTAGGTAGTACTTCTGTCATACATAATTTTTTTGAGCGAATAGTGCCCAGTGAGCGAACAAACTAAAATGGTTAAATATTATTAAAATTATTGTATTGTTGCATGGCGATTAAAGACAGAAATAATTTGAAAATTATTTATTCAACGTTTCAACCTGATAAAACACAGGCCTTCGTCAGGAAATCTGAAATTTGAAAAAATTATTACTATGAATAAAACCCTAAACGGAAAATCTAGGTATAAATATATACTAAATAATAATTTGAAAAACTCGGATTATTCTTTAAAATTTTGTAATAAACTTATATATCGGTACTAATTTACAATTTCGTACTATAATATTAAAAATATATTGTCTTATTAGCTGATATAAACAGCTCTTAAACGAAGGGAAAATAGTATTGTCCGTGCTAAAAAATTCTTAATACTATTACTTGACTGTTCCAATTCTTAATACTATTACTTCGGTGGAATCTGCTTTGGAAAGAGCCAATTTATCTGACATGAAAGACACCAAAGATTCGGTTAGAGCAAAAATTTCTTCGTGTTTATTCTGGATATGGTTCGGTTAAAAGTAGCTATAGATGAGGTTTATAGTAAGTGCAATGTTATTTGTGTCTGAAAAAGAAGCTAGTGACGAGGATATAGTTTTTGTATCTGCAGATAGAGGTTCAAAATGTGGTATGCTAAGTTTATATCTTACAATGTCATCCTTTCTACCTCATTTTTGCCAAAACAAAACTCATAAAGCTTCATACTCCCAGCTAATCTTGCTTTCTTCTTTTCTCACTGCTAATATTATTTTAATATTTTGCCTAGTTTTGATAGGGCGGTTTTTATTAATGTAGGTTTAATAAAGTTCATAGGCAGGAATCCTATCGCGTTATCCCTATGTACAGGTCAATGTTTTATGAAATAGTTAAGATTTAGATTCTGTTTTGAACTTGTATTAAATTTGCATATCGTATTTCATCTATAGTTGGTTTTATAATGAGTTTAAAATATTTATCGGCTATTGTTTTATAGTAGTATAGATGTTGTAGTCTTTTTGATAATGTTGATACTAGTTTTATCATTGATCTTTTGCCTAGGTTTTATCTGATACTGAGTTTTATTGGCAAGAAAAATGTGCCATTTTTTAATATGCTTCTATTCGTACATAGTTAATTTATTTAAATGTGTGTTAACATAGTTTTTAATTGATATGCTTTATACGCATTTATGGCGTTATTATGGGTAGCCTGTTTCTGTTTCAATAGTGATTTGTACTAGGCGTTTTAGAACTGATTTTTTAACATGTATGCCTAAGTATTACCTCTATTTTTTATCGCAGGTACATAGATGATGTGTTTTTAATATTCAATGTTACTCTCTTATATTGATGAAGTGCTGTTTTAGTTTGTTTTTAAATGAATTTCATATCTTTTATCTGCTACCAAGTAGTTTTACATCGACTTGAACTTTTTGTGAATCTCGTTGTGAATCCTCTTGTGGATCTCGTGTTGAATCTCATTATGACTGTATTTTCTCGATTGTTTTATGAACATTTGAAGACAAGAATAACATGTTTATCGTAAGCGCTAGTTCAAATAGGTATATATCATATTATTTCTTCCTATAGATATGTTCTTCAAACTTATAATAATTGCGTGCGCTTCGAATATGCACTAATTTATTCTTGCTTAAATGAATTGAATTTCCTGCGCAATATTTTTAATAAATAGTTCTGATCAGAGTTTGTGTCAAGGTTTTTTGATTTTAGCGTTTCAATCCACTGTCTTAGACACCCAAAATATTCATCCTATCTCTTTACCCTTCTGGCCTTCCTCTTTTATAATAAAGCATTTGGAGAGCGTCGCAGTTACTGTATTTAGCTCTCATCTTTCTTTAGGTCTTTTCTTTTTATCATATTCGCCCCGCCCCAGGGATCTTACAAGTGTCGTATATTTATTTCTTGTACATCTGCAGTGCGTTTTTGTATGGAACTTCAAAGTACATTTGCATTAGTTTTTCTGAACACCGACGAGCAGCATACATGCGCCAGACTCCTCCTTTCGCGCTCTCTTTACATTCCCGGAATATGGACATATTTCGTTTTACCAGTTTTGGCACGTGACAATAATTTATTTTGCCCTTCGTTTTAAGAGCTTGTTTGTGGCTAATAGGACAATATTGATTTTAATATTCTCTAGGAATTTGTCAATTAGTACCTGATATATATAGGTTTTCTGCCGAAATTTTTAAAGTATATAATTTTCAATTATCTGCGTATATCTATACCTACTTTCCCGTGTTTTAGTGTGTTTTTATTCATAGTAATAATTTTTTCAATTTCAGATTTCCTGACGAAGGCCTGTGTTTTATCAGGTTGAAACATTGAATAGAATAATTTTGAATTATTTTCTGTCTTTATCGCCCATGCAACAATGCCGGATATTTTAATAATATTCAACAACAGGACAGCCCTAAAGGACTCCGTACTTATAAAATGGTTAAAGCGTACGGTTGCAACATTTTTACAGCATGAAATATCCTACGTAATACAATTACACTGTATCCGTGAGAAAAATCTGCATATTGCTACAGTACAGCTTTAAACATTTCGATTTGCTCGCTCACTGGGCACTATTCGCGCAAAAAATTATGTAGGACCTAAGTACGACATAGGTCATACTAAGGTTTCACTGTTATAACCGAGGAAAAGGCAATCACGAGAACGGGTTAACACACAGTCGGACATTCTCTTACTCTTGCGCATGGTTGCTCATACTGTTAAGTACAGTTATACTGCATTAAATTTTCTGAGCTTTACATTATAGAAAAAAAAACAATAGCATATTTCTGTTTTTTTACTGGAATTTTGAGACAAAAAAGCATAATACGAAAATTTTCGTACGATAATGTTTTGGTTCCTTCAAGATTGTATTCTTTTACATAGCTATAGCTATTAGATTCAACAATAAAAATTATCGGCAAGTATTAAATAAAACATAATAATTGTCATACAAGGAATGGCTAATTTTATCGAAAATCTCGAAATACATCATAAATTACCATAATTAACGTTCAAAACTTCATCTTAATTAACTAAAAAATAATAATTTAAAAAACCTAACATGTGATTTAAATCATACGGACTTTAACAAAGTTTTATGAGACTGATTTATTAATATACCTTAGTTCATATTTAAACTTTGAAGTTTACTTCAAAAGAATAGCAAGTAAAATACGGAATGAAGCAACATTAATGTTTAAGCAATAAGCAGCCTTAGCTCGCATTAAGTTGTAAATAAAGATTAATTTCTAAAAACTGTAAAATCTGCCGACGACGTTTGATTGTGATTATGCGACAAGAAAAACCAAGGAAGAGAAAAACCCGCCAACACACTAGGTACATAGAGGTTAGTGGGCGTTCAAAAGTACGATAAACAAATAGTGTTATTGTTCGCAAAAAATTTTATATGAAATGAAGGTAAAAAAATACGCTATGAACAGTACTGTTAATAACATTCATTGTAATCATTCATAATATACTTATGAATGATAACAATAACTTAATTGTAACAATATAAAAGCTCTAAATCGTTAAAATGATCTGTGGACTGTGCATTAATAACACTTATACAAAAATTATAAAAACTTTTGATCGTTAAAAATGGACCATGTACATGTTCCACTGCCCAGTAAACTTAGATAGACACGCTCTTTTTAATAGGATAATCCATTTTTATTTGTGTAAAAAAGAGTTCTACAACAGGGTTAAAGTTAATGAGAAATCATCGTAAAATATTTACCACACCAACTAAAAATACCTACCCGCTCTTTAACCTTAGAAATAAATTCGTATATCCTACCACCTTTGATACGAAAATCTTGCAGAAGTGACTTAAGCATATGCATTTTTTCAATAAACCTATTTTAATTAATTAAAATTAAAGTTTCTAGATGAAGCTTAAACAATGTCAAAATACATATAAATAATGCCAAAATAGAGCATTTTAGCCCGTTTTGAAAATTATTGTTTTACGCTTTAAAAAAAATCGCCAAAAAAACTGTCTCGGTTTTACTCAAAACCTTTATTTTTATAAGTGAAAAACAAAAAAACTCGGTTACAATACAAAAAAAAAGTCGGTCTGACCTGGTAAAAATGAAAGACCAATTAAATTGTTATAGCTTTTTTAACAAAAATTAGCTAAAACGCAGATTTTTAATTATGTCAAAAACATATAATCAAAGGTGGATAATATAGGTATGTCAAGGAGCCTCTGTAGGCGTGCATCATAATCATTCGGGCGCGTGGCAGGTGCAATCACTAAATCGATTTTGGGCCGAATACGGCCAGAGCCGTATTCCGGCCAGTACGCCGTATGTCCGGCCAGAAGCCGCACGTGCGTGCCGTTGTTTGCTGAGAGGCCGCCGGCAGGATTAGGATTTGTTGAGGCTGCCGCTACCCCCCCCCTGTGACATACCTTTATTAGATTATCCACCTTTGATATAATATTATATTAAGGAAAAATACTTGAAAATACTTCTTCAAATACTTGAAGTGAATTTGTCACAACTCCTGTTGTGTTAATGTTTCAGAAATATGACGCCTTATAAATACGAGTTGTAATGTAACACTGTCGAGCGATGGTGTAACGCGGCACGTCAGTCAATGAGGTACTGAGGCTGGAGATTACAGGTTCAAGTCCTGTATCACTCATTTTTCAGTCAAAAAGCTAAAAATAAGTTAATTGTTTCGCATTCTTTCTTACAAAAACTCGATTTATTTGGCCTCATATTTCTGGACGTCACGAATTGATTTGGCACCATTTTTTGAGCTCCGCCACATAAAATGAAATAACAACTGCCATTATTTATGCGATGCAGTGTAAATAAGCACTGCCTAAAAAGCAGCTTTATTTGTGCGCATATCACGGCAGTCGGTAGAAGGTAGGATGCAAACACAGCCAACCAATCAAAGCAGAGTATAAAAATTGAGGGGCGATCAACCAGCCAATCAAAGCAAAGTATTGAATTTATACCGAGTTACTTTTTCATTTTATCTAATATAATTTTAAGAAGCTTTTTCACCACTTCAGCTGATGTCAAAACAATTTTTAGCCAACACCGTTTAGGCGACTAATCTGAGACCTTTTTAAAAATAGGAATAGTTTGGCTCAGCTTTTATAATATCATATATTTTTAACTTCTAGGAAAATATCCTAAATTTAGCCAGTTTTACACTTAAAAAATTTACAGTTCTAAAAATAAGTAATTTGATAAAAGATGTTGATAAACTGCACTTAAAAATACGACAATTTTATATTAAAATTTTAAATTGTTTTGTTACAAAATATTCAATAAAATATCGCAAATTTGGGAGTCAGCTAGGTTTATTTTGCCAGTAAAAATATTTTTATTTTTTAAAAACATATGTAATTTTATCATTACTAAATTAAAAAAAAAACAAAATAAAAAAAACAAAAATGTGACTCTTCGCAAAAACAAACTTACAGAGTTTGCTGTTCGAAAACCATATCTTTTTAAAAAAATTCCATTATAATATCAAGATTTTGTCTCTCCGGAAGTCAGCGACTCGCTCAAGGATCAATCGAAAATCTTCAAAATCCAGTCAGTATATGTCTAAACGGTTTTTAAAGGGTTGTTAGCGCGTCAAAAAGAATTATCGCGACTTTATTTAATTACAGAAATGCTTTCCGCTCAAGCGTCGTAAATTCAGTTTATTT
>JASAMX010010643.1:0-11223 GCA_030248175.1 Microlaimidae sp. YZB2_3 | reverse complement strand
CTCATTAATAGGGATTTTTTTTATTCACCTCAAATTAAGTTTATTTAAATTTTTTTTATACGGTTAGAGATTCTCTTCTAATTTTGACTCTATATTGCTTAGCTAGTCTTAGGTTGGTAATATCGATATTTTCATATTTTATTCTTTTTTATCATCGGAATACCATCCTGCGCCTTTAATTTGTTTTACAAATTTGACTAGTAATCTTTACATGTTATTAGAAAACCGCTATCCACTACTTCTTTATTCTGTGCATTTTTCCGCCGAGATTGGTCTTATGTACTCAAAGTATGGACAAGATAAGTTTCAATAACTTGCTTGCACGGCTAAAACTATCTTTAAAAATATAAAATTTAAAATTAAAATTTGAACAACTGCTAAAAAAATAGAATATAATACAACATGGCCTGCATTTTGACACAACACATATTTACATCAAAAAATTTATTCCAACAAAAAAATTTTAAAGTTTGATATCGGTGAACTTGAATTGTTAGTAATTTTCACTTGTTTAATTTTGTAATTGTTTGTAATTGTTTGTTTAAAAACTGTGAGTATGTTATACAATCTAAATTACTTATTATGTTGTCATAACATCTGAATATTCTATTCACAAAGCAAAAAATCAACATTAAAAATTTATTGCAAACAATGATTTTTGTTTTCATTTTAATTTTATTTGTCAATCAATCAATTTTATAAAAAAGGTTTCAAAAACGTTGCAAAACGTTTTATTAGATTCAATCTTGATTAAAAAATTTAAGTAAACTATAAGTATCGCTGCCAAAAATTTAAGAAAAAAATGAACAAAAACTTCGTAGAGTTGAATTCTTGACCTTTTTTTCCTAACAGTCAAAACTCTATCCACCACACCATCGAAGAACTTCTATACATTGCGTAAACTTTATTTATTTTGCCGCAGCCTCGCAAACAGCGCAAAGTAGCAGTGAATTTTATTAGGAGCTCAGTTTTGAAATTAAAATACAATAAAATTCCTTTATTTTTAAACTTGTTAGATTTAGCGTGTTTTATTCTAATTTTCTTAGTTGTTTTTAACGAATGTTTTTATACTCAGTTTCAACCGCGCAACCGCTATTGAAATTTAGCTGCTGTTCATACTTTGAAAAAGGCCTCATCTCTTTGTTTTTGCATGAGTACTCCTTGTTTTTTTGTAAATAAGATATTACAGATACATAATAAACTTCAATGAATTATGACATAATCCGTTATTTTATGAATTATGAAGTTACCGAGGTATAAATGCCAATGCATACTTTATTACAAAATTACAAAAATATTTGTTGCTTGTTAGTTAGAATATCTGGTTTGAACCTTGCTTTTTACCACTCTTTGATTAGGTATTATCAAAGGTAAACAAATTTACTTTTGGTATTATTTGCCATAGCACCTATATTATCTGATGAACAATACGGGTTTGTTTAATTAATTCCAGTCATTAGCAGTTAAGTCTATAAATCAAACGGTATTTTCTAACTGAAACACCGATCTAAAACCAAAAAACCTAATAAATATTTGCGTGTATTTATACTATTATTACACCTCTTACGTGTAAATTTAAGCGAATTTTTTAAAAAGTATGGTGCCGAGTTAAAATTTTTGTTGCGGTTTTGATTGTTGCACACAAATCTGGTTATTTTATACTCATTATTTATTTTTGTCTATGCTGGCATTTTATTTAGTTTTACGTTAAAATGTTTCTGCAAAATTTTTTTTTGTTTTTTCTGGGATATAATAAGGCCTAACTGGTCAGTTTTCTCTGCACAGCGTTTATTATTAAACTACTTGCAAGTTTTTGAAAAATGGGTATAGAAGTTGATAACAAAATGAGTGGTTTAGCTGCAAGTTCTATATATTTTAATTGTTGTGTTTGGTTCAATTTACATAAAGAATTTCTTCTTTATTTTAGATTTTATTATATCCAGAACCCGTTTGCCGAATTAAATCCGTAAAAAATTGATCAGAGCATTTGAGCATCAGAGCTTGGGAAATACAAATTTTTTAACAATTTTTTTTCTAAAATTTGAAGCAGTATATTTTTATAATATCAACTTTATATTATGCTAAGTCTATTAACGTTTAGTCTAGTATAATATTTCGTTTTTCAAAATATTTTTAGGCTTTTTACCTAATCTGTTAATGAAACGTTAGAATTTATGGTTACATAATAATCATATAATTTATAATTACCAACAAAGTTATCAACTAAAAATTGCCAAATTCTACCGTTTTTAAACTTCTGCTTTCTAAATGACGGTGGTCTTTGAGCATTTTTTGCAATTTTTTAATAGATTATTTGCTTTTTATACAAAAATAGAATATTTGATTGTTTTTGTTGTTTTTTAATATATACCAAATATAACTCTTATTTAACATGAATTTTAAAATGGCTAAAAATATTGAAAAAAGCTCTTTGATCATATAGTTATGCTACCCAAAACTTTTAAAAAAAATTGCTCTTATTATAAAACAAAGGTTTATTATTTTATGGAAGTAAACAGGTACACGTTTATGTTTAAAAATTAATTGTACATCAAAAGTTAATCAAATTTATAGCTATTATTTCGTTAACAACCGCTTATAGAAATCAGTTAGATTAACAAGTAATAACACGATAATAAATTTCCATAGTATTTTTTATATTGTAAAAGGCTAATACATTATTATTACATTTTTATTGGTATAGCCCTTGAAAATTCGAGCCTTTATAATAAGATGGATTTTAATCATGTATTGGGTGATTTGTATGCTTATGCGTTCCGCCCGCCTATTAAAAACACAGCAACTTCATTATTTTCTGGAATTAAGACCTTTCGTCATTTTTATGTTATTTCGTATTAGCGATTATGTGTTAGCATGCGTAAAATTTTAAGCGCTTCAATTATCTTTCATGTTTAAACGCAGTTTTCATTTTATTATTGTTAAAAATAACCCATTTAACGCTAGCATTTAGTTTGCGGGAGGTAGGAATATTATAAAAAAAATGTTATTACCAAAATAAACCACAATTGTTGTTATATTTTTAAATTATGATTTAAACTTTTTCTTAATATATTTTCCATATTATGTAACTGTTGTCACTGAAAAGTTATGCAGATGAGTATATCCTAAATTTATTTATATTTTATTTAAATGTTTGAAGACCATTTTTTCTAAACCAACCCCTTAAACAAATTCATCGGGTCTTAAACTAAATGGATGCGCTTAATACATTTTAGCATTGTGTTTCATGTGTGTATGGGTTTATTTTAAAATTTGAAAATTGAATACCGTGTAGCTTTTCTGTTTTTGTTTTTGCTTTGATACTGGTATTGAACCTAAAATCTAATTTAAAGTAAAGCCTATATTAAATTTTTTTTAAAAAGCTAATTTTGTTATTAAAATGCAGTTAGTGGTAAAATAACAAATAAAGAAGTTTTAAGAAAAATACATTGCATAAATATGGACGAAAAAATGTAACTCTATGGTCGGATCAAACTTGGCTGGTTTGTTTTGTTCTATTAACAAATCAGAACGTAGAAATTTTGCGCTACCAATTAGAATTCAAAAAAGATGAAAATTAAATTAAGAAAAAAAATTGTTTGAAATACTTCTTTACGTTGGTAGCAATAGTTAACTCGGAACAAACTATATCTCAGCATGAGATCAGCCTTTAAATACATTGCTTAGACGAATTTAATACCAATTGTGGAACGCTCCAATTTGTATGCTACACATTTGGAACTATCGGGTGCTCTAATTAAAGTCATGTTTTGATTGAACAGATTAGTTGGCTTATCGATTAGTCGACTTGGTTTTTAATTGATTTTGGTCTAATTAAATTTTGGAATGGCACGATTGGGTCACTCCAATTAGGATGCGTTTTAATTAGGGTAATATGCACAAAATTAGGGCACGCTCTACTTGGGGCACCGTCCAATCAAACAATAAATTGTTTTAAGCAATTTATGTAGTGAAATAGTTTTTTACTATATTGATGTTATACCTTTTGCTTATATTATTGTTACACGATAGTCAAAACCCTCCCATTTAAACAGAAATTGTTCAGTGTTAATATTCTTTACAGAGTTATAACGTTATAGAATCACTTTTAGCCAATTAGTGCTTATGAAAAAGGAGATCTTTCATCCATTGGAGATTAATTTTTTCCCGAAAACTAATTGACTAAAAGTGATTCTATTAGCTCCTCCCACAACCGTCTCACAGAGCAGAGCATATATCACGTGATCACCAATACTATATGACATTTTTATGGTCCTTAAAATCATCACGTGTAATTTAATAAGAAATACTGTGTTTTTCTTATTTAAAAAATGATAGGTGATTTTCAAATTTCTTTTGTTTAAATAAAATCATTTGGTTCCCACATACATTTCTTTTACACTTTGTCAAAGCCCGGGAATAATATTTCAAAAACAATTAGTTTATTTTGGCTTTGTAGCTCATTTAAACATGAATAACAGCAGCAGCAGCAGCAGCAGCACAAATGATTGCTTCTTCTATGAACCCTACAGTGCCTACCGTTTTGCCTATATAACTTCCGCTAGTATAATTGGTTTAGCCAGTTTTTTCTGCAATCTTCTTCTGATGTACATATTTCCAAAACAAATATCTAGTCTACATCATCAGTTCACTTCAAGCCTCTACCCGACTCTTTTGGCGCTGCTAGACGCAAGTCTCAGTGCCACATACGTCCTAATCTTTGGTAGCGTGTAAACTCCTCACTTTAAATGGTCTTCAAACATTTAAATAAAATATAAATAAATTTAGGATATACTCATCTGCATAACTTTTCAGTGACAACAGTTACATAATATGGAAAATATATTAAGAAAAAGTTTAAATCATAATTTAAAAATATAACAACAATTGTGGTTTATTTTGGTAATAACATTTTTTTTATAATATTCCTACCTCCCGCAAACTAAATGCTAGCGTTAAATGGGTTATTTTTAACAATAATAAAATGAAAACTGCGTTTAAACATGAAAGATAATTGAAGCGCTTAAAATTTTACGCATGCTAACACATAATCGCTAATACGAAATAACATAAAAATGACGAAAGGTCTTAATTCCAGAAAATAATGAAGTTGCTGTGTTTTTTAATAGGCGGGCGGAACGCATAAGCATACAAATCACCCAATACATGATTAAAATCATCTTATTATAAAGGCTCGAATTTTCAAGGGCTATACCAATAAAAATGTAATAATAATGTATTAGCCTTTTACAATATAAAAAATACTATGGAAATTTATTATCGTGTTATTTCTTGTTAATCTAACTGATTTCTATAAGCGGTTGTTAACGAAATAATAGCTATAAATTTGATTAACTTTTGATGTACAATTAATTTTTAAACATAAACGTGTACCTGTTTACTTCCATAAAATAATAAACCTTTGTTTTATAATAAGAGCAATTTTTTTTAAAAGTTTAGGTAAGGTAGTTATATAATCAAAAGAGCTTTTTTCAATATTTTTAGCCATTTTAAAATTCATGTTAAATAAGAGTTATATTTGGTATATATTAAAAAACAACAAAAACAATCAAATATTCTATTTTCAAAATATTTTAGCAATACGTTATATGTTAGTCTTCGTTCAGTTACGTATTGCTAAAATATTTTGAAAATAGAATATTTGATTGTTTTTGTTGTTTTTTAATATATACCAAATATAACTCTTATTTAACATGAATTTTAAAATGGCTAAAAATATTGAAAAAAGCTCTTTGATCATATAGTTATGCTACCCAAAACTTTTAAAAAAAATTGCTCTTATTATAAAACAAAGGTTTATTATTTTATGGAAGTAAACAGGTACACGTTTATGTTTAAA
The DNA here is from genome assembly GCA_030248175.1 of Microlaimidae sp. YZB2_3. Taxonomy (NCBI): domain Eukaryota; kingdom Metazoa; phylum Nematoda; class Chromadorea; order Desmodorida; family Microlaimidae; species Microlaimidae sp. YZB2_3. Next base: position 5,363 of record JASAMX010010643.1, on the reverse strand, counting down.
AATTAATTGTACATCAAAAGTTAATCAAATTTATAGCTATTATTTCGTTAACAACCGCTTATAGAAATCAGTTAGATTAACAAGTAATAACACGATAATTTAAATTTCCATAGTATTTTTTATATTGTAAAAGGCTAATACATTATTATTACATTTTTATTGGTATAGCCCTTGAAAATTAGAGCCTTTATAATAAGATGGATTTTAATCATGTATTGGGTGATTTGTATGCTTATGCGTTTCACCCGCCTATTAAAAACACAGCAACTTCATTATTTTCTGGAATTAAGACCTTTCGTCATTTTTATGTTATTTCGTATTAGCGATTATGTGTTAGCATGCGTAAAATTTTAAGCGCTTCAATTATCTTTCATGTTTAAACGCAGTTTTCATTTATTATTGTTAAAAATCATTTAACGCTAGCATTTAGTTTGCGGGAGGTAGGAATATTATAAAAAAAATGTTATTACCAAAATAAACCACAATTGTTGTTATATTTTTAAATTATGATTTAAACTTTTTCTTAATATATTTTCCATATTATGTAACTGTTGTCACTGAAAAGTTATGCAGATGAGTATATCCTAAATTTATTTATATTTTATTTAAATGTTTGAAGACCATTTAAAGTGAGGAGTTTACACGCTACCAAAGATTAGGACGTATGTGGCACTGAGACTTGCGTCTAGCAGCGCCAAAAGAGTCGGGTAGAGGCTTGAAGTGAACTGATGATGTAGACTAGATATTTGTTTTGGAAATATGTACATCAGAAGAAGATTGCAGAAAAAACTGGCTTCTGGCGGAAGTTATATAGGCAAAACGGTAGGCACTGTAGGGTTCATAGAAGAAGCAATCATTTGTGCTGCTGCTGCTGTTATTCATGTTTAAATGAGCTACAAAGCCAAAATAAACTAATTGTTTTTGAAATATTATTCCCGGGCTTTGACAAAGTGTAAAAGAAATGTATGTGGGAACCAAATGATTTTATTTAAACAAAAGAAATTTGAAAATCACCTATCATTTTTTAAATAAGAAAAACACAGTATTTCTTATTAAATTACACGTGATGATTTTAAGGACCATAAAAATGTCATATAGTATTGGTGATCACGTGATATATGCTCTGCTCTGTGAGAATGGTTGTGGGAGGAGCTAATAGAATCGCTTTTAGGCAATTAGTATTTTGGAAAGAATTAATCTCTAATGGATGAAAAATCTCCTTTTTCATAAGCACTAATTGGCTAAAAGTGAGTCTATAACGTTATAACTCTGTAAAGAATATTAACACTGAACAATTTCTGTTTAAATGGGAGGGTTTTGACTATCGTGTAACAATAATATAAGCAAAAGGTATAACATCAATATAGTAAAAAACTATTTCACTACATAAATTGCTTAAAACAATTTATTGTTTGATTGGACGGTGCCCCAAGTAGAGCGTGCCCTAATTTTGTGCATATCACCCTAATTAGAACGCATCCTAATTGGAGTGACCCAATTGTGCCATTCCAAAATTTAATTAGACCAAAATCAATTAAAAACCAAGTCGACTAATCGATAAGCCAACTAATCTGTTCAATCAAAACATGACTTTAATTAGAGCACCCGATAGTTCCAAATGTGTAGCATACAAATTGGAGCGTTCCACAATTGGTATTAAATTCGTCTAAGCAATGTATTTAAAGGCTGATCTCATGCTGAGATATAGTTTGTTCCGAGTTAACTATTGCTACCAACGTAAAGAAGTATTTCAAACAATTTTTTTTCTTAATTTAATTTTCATCTTTTTTTGAATTCTAATTGGTAGCGCAAAATTTCTACGTTCTGATTTGTTAATAGAACAAAACAAACCAGCCAAGTTTGATCCGACCATAGAGTTACATTTTTTCGTCCATATTTATGCAATGTATTTTTCTTAAAACTTCTTTATTTGTTATTTTACCACTAACTGCATTTTAATAACAAAATTAGCTTTTTAAAAAAAAATTTAATATAGGCTTTACTTTTAAATTAGATTTTAGGTTCAATACCAGTATCAAAGCAAAAACAAAAACAGAAAAGCTACACGGTATTCAATTTTCAAAAATTTTAAAATAAACCCTACATACACACATGAAACACAAAGCTAAAATGTATTAAGCGCATCCATTTAGTTTAAGACCCGATGAATTTGTTTAAGGGGTTGGTTTAGAAAAAATGGTCTTCAAACATTTAAATAAAATATAAATAAATTTAGGATATACTCATCTGCATAACTTTTCAGTGACAACAGTTACATAATATGGAAAATATATTAAGAAAAAGTTTAAATCATAATTTAAAAATATAACAACAATTGTGGTTTACTTTGGTAATAACATTTTTTTTATAATATTCCTACCTCCCGCAAACTAAATGCTAGCGTTAAATGGGTTATTTTTAACAATAATAAAATGAAAACTGCGTTTAAACATGAAAGATAATTGAAGCGCTTAAAATTTTACGCATGCTAACACATAATCGCTAATACGAAATAACATAAAAATGACGAAAGGTCTTAATTCCAGAAAATAATGAAGTTGCTGTGTTTTTAATAGGCGGGCGGAACGCATAAGCATACAAATCACCCAATACATGATTAAAATCCATCTTATTATAAAGGCTCGAATTTTCAAGGGCTATACCAATAAAAATGTAATAATAATGTATTAGCCTTTTACAATATAAAAAATACTATGGAAATTTATTTTATCGTGTTATTACTTGTTAATCTAACTGATTTCTATAAGCGGTTGTTAACGAAATAATAGCTATAAATTTGATTAACTTTTGATGTACAATTAATTTTTAAACATAAACGTGTACCTGTTTACTTCCATAAAATAATAAACCTTTGTTTTATAATAAGAGCAATTTTTTTAAAAGTTTTGGGTAGCATAACTATATGATCAAAGAGCTTTTTTCAATATTTTTAGCTATTTTAAAATTCATGTTAAATAAGAGTTATATTTGGTATATATTAAAAAACAACAAAAACAATCAAATATTCTATTTTTGTATAAAAAGCAAATAATCTATTAAAAAAATTGCAAAAAATGCTCAAAGACCACCGTCATTTAGAAAGCAGAAGTTTAAAAACGGTAGAATTTGGCAATTTTTAGTTGATAACTTTGTTGGTAATTATAAATTATATGATTATTATGTAACCATAAATTCTAACGTTTCATTAACAGATTAGGTAAAAAGCCTAAAAATATTTTGAAAAACGAAATATTATACTAGACTAAACGTTAATAGACTTAGCATAATATAAAGTTGATATTATAAAAATATACTGCTTCAAATTTTAGAAAAAAAATTGTTAAAAAATTTGTATCTCCCAAGCTCTGATGCTCAAATGCTCTGATCAATTTTTTACGGATTTAATTCGGCAAACGGGTTCTGGATATAATAAAATCTAAAATAAAGAAGAAATTCTTTATGTAAATTGAACCAAACACAACAATTAAAATATATAGAACTTGCAGCTAAACCACTCATTTTCTTATCAACTTCTATACCCATTTTTTCAAAAAGTTGCAAGTAGTTTAATAATAAACGCTGTGCAGAGAAAACTGACCAAGTTAGGCCTTATTATATCCCCAGAAAAAACAAAAAAAAATTTTGCAGAAACATTTTAACGTAAAACTAAATGAAATGCCCCACATAGACAAAAATAAATAAGGAGTATAAAATAACCAGATTTGTGTGCAACAATCAAAACCGCAACAAAAATTTTAACTCGGCACCATACTTTTTAAAAAATTCGCTTAAATTTACACGTAAGAGGTGTAATAATAGTATAAATACACGCAAATATTTATTAGGTTTTTTGGTTTTCGATCGGATGTTTCAGCTTACAAAGATCCCTTTTGATTTATAGACTTAACTGCTAATGACTGGAATTAATTAAACAAACCCGTATTGTTCATCAGATAATATAGGTGCTATGGCAAATAATACCAAAAGTAAATTTGTATACCTTTGATAATACCTAATCAAAGAGTGGTAAAAAGCAAGGTTAGAACCAGATATATCTAACTAACAAGCAACAAATATTTTTGTAATTTTGTAATAAAGTATACATTGGCATTTATACCTCGGTAACTTCATAATTACAGTAAAAATAACGGAATATGTCATAATTCATTGAAGTTTATTATGTATCTGTAATATCTTATTTACAAAAAAACAAGGAGTATCTCGTGCAAAAACAAAGAGATGAGGCCTTTTTCAAAGTATGAACAGCAGCTAAATTTCAATAGCGGTTGCGCGGTTGAAACTGAGTATAAAAACATTCGTTAAAAACAACTAAGAAAATTAGAATAAAACACGCTAAATCTAACAAGTTTAAAAATAAAGGAATTTTATTGTATTTTAATTTCAAAACTGAGCTCCTAATAAAATTCACTGCTACTTTGCGCTGTTTGAGAGGCTGCGGCAAAATAAATAAAGTTTACGCAATGTATAGAAGTTCTTCGATGGTGTGGTGGATAGAGTTTTGACTGTTTAGGAAAAAAAGAGTTCAAGAATTCAACTCTACGAAGTTTTTGTTCATTTTTTTCTTAAATTTTTGGCAGCGATACTTATAGTTTACTTAAATTTTTTAATCAAGATTGAATCTAATAAAACGTTTTGCAACGTTTTTGAAACCTTTTTTATAAAATTGATTGATTGGCAAATAAAATTAAAATGAAAACAAAAATCATTGTTTGCAATAAATTTTAATGTTGATTTTTTGCTTTGTGAATAGAATATTCAGATGTTATGACAACATAATAAGTAATTTAGATTGTATAACATACTCACAGTTTTTAAACAAACAATTACAAACAATTACAAAATTAAACAAGTGAAAATTACTAACAATTCAAGTTCACCGATATCAAACTTTAAAATTTTTTTGTTGGAATAAATTTTTTGATGTAAATATGTGTTGTGTCAAAATGCAGGCCATGTTGTATTATATTCTATTTTTTTAGCAGTTGTTCAAATTTTAATTTCTAAATTTTATATTTTAAAGGGTGGTTTTAACTCATGCAAGCAAGTTTTTGAAACTTATCTTGTCCATACTTTGAGTACATATGAGCCAATCTAGGCAGAAAAATGCACAGAATAAAGAAGTAGTGGATAGCGGTTTTCTAATAACATGTAAAGATTACTAGTCAAATTTGTAAAACAAATTAAAGGCGCAGTATGGTATTCCGATGATAAAAAAGAATAAAATATGAAAATATCGATATTACCAACCTAAGACTAGCTAAGCAATATAGAGTCAAAATTAGAAGAGAATCTCTAACCGTATAAAAAAAATTTAAATAAACTTAATTTGAGGTGAATTAAAA
>JASAMX010010642.1:0-23518 GCA_030248175.1 Microlaimidae sp. YZB2_3 | reverse complement strand
ATATTAAAGCAAGCAAAATGTTATTTATAATTAAAAACGAACCGACTTATGAAGAAAATATAGTTCAGCTCATTCAGCTTAAAAAATTTACATATTTGTGCCAAACGTATTTTTTCTTTGCTCAGTACCCTCGTGTCCAGTTCCCTCGTGTCCAGTACCCTCGTGTCCAGTACCCTCGTGTCCAGTACCCTCGTGTCCTAGAATCTTTTTTAATATAATTTACGGAAGTTTTCGACTGCACTACTGATGACACAAATAATCAGTGGGTATTAATTGTTCGTTTACAAAACATTTGAAAAAACAAAAATTTTTAACCATACATGCATGTTTTATTTTTACTAATAGGAAGCATGCGTATTTTTTAAGAACTTATTCTGTGGAGAAGCACGAAGCGATATGGCAGAAACATGCTAACTACTGCAACAAAGTGTTAAAACCCAGCCAGCCGTGGAATAAAGGTCGACAGCTCTTGGACATGGTGGAACAGTATATTTTCGATTTTTTACAAAGTTAGCTATTTTAATAATCATTTATGATTTTTACTATTTAAACTTATTTATTTTGCTTAAAACCGTTCCAGTTTTTTGAATTGTTAGTTTGCTATTAATGTTTGCTATAATATGTTTGCTATTAATTTTTATACATAGTAATAATATTTCAATCTTAAACTTCCCTGTCTAATTCCAATCCAACTTATTTTATGATGTTGAAATTTCCTGTCCAAGGTTACAGTGCGCTAAAAAAATCGATATTTTTCTGAGGCAGTGCGGTCACCGTTTGATTTTACTATGCGTGTATAAACGACACTAGGAAGAAATACATTCTGAATAATATCTTCGGAAACACTTTTAAATTCATAACAAAAGAAACGCTTAAAAGCTTAAACCTTAAAAGCTTAAACTTATAAGCTTAAACCTTATATATATTATAAGCTTATAAGCTTAAACCTTAAAATCAAACTAAAAAAACATGAAAAACATTAAATAGCAAACAATTTACTGCTCAAAAATAATATTTGATCCGAAAAATATTTTGCAGAAGGTATTTCTTTCGGAAACCGTGTAAACTGTCATAACCCGGTAAGGACGGCTTCTGAACCTCCAAAAGACTGGAGGCAGGTAGGAGGCAGGTAAAACTGCCTCGGAAGAGCCTGGAGGCAGGGTGGAGGCAGGTAGGAGGCAGGGTGAAGGCAGCTAAATTTCCGATGGAGGCAGGTAAGAGGCAGGTGACCCTGCCTCCTATGTTGAAGGATATACAGGTAAGGAGGCAGATAGGAGGCAGCTAAAACTGCCTCGGAGGCAGGTGGGAGGCAGGGTGGAGGCAGGTAGGAGGCAGGGTGAAGGCAGCTAAATTTCCGATGGAGGCAGGTAAGAGGCAGGTGACCCTGCCTCCTATGTTGAAGGATATACAGGTAAGGAGGCAGATAGGAGGCAGCTAAAACTGCCTCGGAGGCAGGTGGGAGGCAGGTTGGAGGCAGGTAGGAGGCAGGGTGAAGGCAGCTAAATTTCCGATGGAGGCAGGTAAGAGGCAGGTGACCCTGCCTCCTATGTTGAAGGATATACAGGTAAGGAGGCAGATAGGAGGCAGCTAAAACTGCCTCGGAGGCAGGTGGGAGGCAGGGTGGAGGCAGGTAGGAGGCAGGTAGGAGGCAGCAAAATTTCCGATATTGGCAGGTAAGAGGCAGGTAAAAACCGTTTTTCCCAATTCAGGCACCCCGTCCTTACCGGGATAAGAATCTTACCTCTGCACATGTGCAGAGGTAAGATTCTTAACATAACTAATAAATACATACATTAAACATACCTTTCAAAACAATTATTAGTATTTTTAAAACTGACACAATAGTCTACAAAATCTAAAAAAAATAAAAATGGCATAAAAATAAAAATCTAAAAAAAATAAAAAAACAAAATCTAATTTCGCTCTATTGGTTGACCCATACCTGCCAAATTAGCGGAGAGTATTGTCTGCCGATTTGGTGAATAAATAATTAATTAAATTAATTAATTAATTAAAATTAATTAAAAAATTAGCCAAAATAATTAAAATTATCTGCCAATTTGGCAGAATTATTAGCCGCGTGAAAATTGGCTGAATATTCTGCCATTTTGGCAGATTTTTTTTTAAAGAATGGCTGATAAAGATTAAGAGAGCACTCAATCCGGAATTAAGTTGATCGAAAGTCGTTTCAAAAAGTCAGTAGCACCAGTCTTAGATATCAAAAATTTTTTTATTTATATATAAATCTAAAACCAGGTCAGCCTAATCACTATAAGAATCTCCTTTTTTTAATTATGAAAAATTTTGTCAAAATTTTTACCTGAACCAGTGACCCTCCACTCGCTATACAATTCCTTCAACCAGTGAGCCACCAGGTCAACCGTGAATACATTAAAAAATCATCAATATAAAGTGGGTTTTTTTTCAACCAGTAAATAAAATTATAGATTTTAGACAACCAGGATCGTCATCACAATCAAAGATTGAAATTGTTCGACGATGGGCCCGAAAAAGAAGCTTCTTATATCTACCTTGACAATGGAAGAGGGTAACGTAAATAACGTAAATATATCTGACTTTCAATATAATAATTAGTCAAAATGACAATTCATAAATTATAACATAACATGACATAATTTATTTTACAACCCAGTAAAGTATAACAAATATGCACTGTATAATTAAGCAGACACCTTGTTAATTTCAAAAGCCACCGAAGCGCCAAATCTATAAAGAGTAAAGTTTTTGTATAAAATCCTAAAAATATATTAATTTGAAATCACAAAACGTTTTTTTTGTTTTTCTACAATATTCGACCTTCTGTAAAAACCAAAAACAACTCAAAATTGTTTCTCGTTCAAAAAAATCGACTAATCAACGCAATGGTAACAAAATTTGGGCACCCTTCCAACCTTTTTCAGGCGGTAAAATCGAATATGTGTTTACATTCTTACAGCAAAACTCGAGTTTTTTTTCGATGCGTGGGGACCAGCGGCCGGCATAGGGCTGTCAAGTTTAGCATATAGCTGGATGGTTTTAAATTTCCAGCTATGTGTCTGGCTTGACTTCGCCCTTCTTCCAAGCAAGTACCAACGTCCAGCACATCAACACCACGCCTGTACGGGTTGCCCACGACTCGCTCCCGCCGACTCGCTCCCGGCCCAACTCGCTTCCAGCCCAACTCGTTCCCAGCCCAACTCGCTCCCGGCCCGACTCGCTCCCAGCCCAACTCGCTCCCAGCCCGACTCGCTCCCAGCCCAACTCGCTCCCAGCCCGACTCGCTCCCAGCCCGACTCGCTCCCAGCCCAACTCGCTCCCAGCCCAACTCGCTCCCAGCCCAACTCGCTCCCAACCCGACTCGCTCCCAGCCCAACTCGCTCCCAGCCCAACTCGCTCCCAGCCCAACTCGCTCCCAACCCGACTCGCTCCCGGCCCGACTCGATCCCAGCCCAACTCGCTCCCAGCCCAACTCGCTCCCAGCCCAACTCGCTCCCAGCCCGACTCGCTCCCAGCCCGACTCGCTCCCGGCCCGACTCGCTCCCAGCCCAACTCGCTCCCAGCCCAACTCGCTCCCAGCCCGACTCGCTCTCAGCCCGACTCGCTCCCGTTTAAAACTGTAAACGCATTTTTATAACAGAATATTAGTTTAGTAAAAAATGTACATATGACACAAAATTATATAACAAAAGGAAGATGGATTTTCCGATGGCCTAAGCCTAAGCCTCAGCCTAAGCCTAAGCCTCTTTACTGTGCGATAAAGCATAATGTCTAATAATACACTGCATCACGCATTGCATCAAATCCATCTTCCTTTTGTTATATAATTTTGTGTCATATGTACATTTTTTAATAAAAACAAAACCTTAAAGGGTTTTAATTGAACAAACCGGTGTAAATATATTTAGTCAATGCACTATAGACATTTTAAAGTGCCTTGCTTTATATGTTTCGCGTTAGGTTCAATGTTATCAACTTAAAAAATGAATTATAGTTTTTTTAAAAACGTTACTGTAAACTAAGTTAAATTATAAACGCCTAATTAAAGTACCCCTAGTCGTTAAGTTATGCAAGGTTATATATCACAAGCTTAAAAATGTTTCTAAATAGATTGAAATGATTTACACCCGTTAAATCGTTGCGTTAATTTAATATACGGTAGTGGGCAAAAAATAAACCCCGCCTACGTTTGCAGCTACGAGTATTTTAGGTATAGCATTTTGTTTTTGTAACACATTTAATTTAATGTTTCGATTTTTATTAAAAAATTTTATAAAAATATAACACAACAAGAAAAAAATGGAAATAATTTCTGTAAACAAAAGCAAAATTTGAAATAACTATTAGATTATATAAACAAAATTAAAGAAGATTCTTTTAGTTTCCGTAGTGGTTTAAAAATAATATTTTAGATGGGTTTCAGAAAAAACAATTTCGTTTGATTTGGCGCTTCCTGAAGATATTTTTCGGTTTAATAAAAAGCTCATCAATTAATAAAAAGTCTGATTTTTTAATAATTCAAAAATCACGATGGTAAAAACTCTTCCATTTAAACGGAACTTGTTCAGTGTTAAATATCTTCACATAGTTATTATGACGTTATTGAATTACTTTTCGCCAATTAGCGCTTGAGAAAAAAATGGAGATCTTTTCATTCATTAGAGATTAATTTTTTCCAAGCGCTAATTGACTAAAACAGCTCCTTCCACAACCGTTCCCACAGAGCAAAACATATATGACGTGATCACGAATACTATATGACATTTTGAGGGTTCTTAAAATCCTGACGTGATGAACAAGAAAATCGTCGATAAAACATTTATTGAAATCATATTACAACGTTTTGAATATATGATATATTGTATTAGGGTAACTGACTTAATTTGGGCCACCTTTTTTTTATTTTTTTGAATAAGTTTTTCCTAGCACTTCTAATTGAGCCAGGATTCGGTCTATAAAACAAACGACAGCTATTTTTGTTATTCCAGTGCAAAATTTAAAAATTTCTGTGGCACTTAAAAGTCAGTGGAGGTTTAAACTTTGTTTTTATAGTGGCCGAAGTTAAGGCGTGTGCCATTAACTTCGGCCACCTAGAAAAACAACTGGCTATAACTATTGCTAAAAGGAACGATAAATATTTTAAAAAATTAAAAATTTATCCTTAGGTATTGTTCTTGGTACATATAACTTTTATTTTTTTCCGGTTTGCAAACTTTTATAACTATTAGCAAGACTTTAAATAATTATGTAAAAACCTTAAAAAACACAAGTTTTAATAACACGTGTTTTTTGTTGAATTTTTTTGGTGTGAAAAAATATTTCAACATCAAATGGCTTTTGTTACAGGCAGCCAACTTTAAAGAAAGCCTGGTAAAAATTTTATTCCGCTCTATTAAGTTTTTTTATATTTTCAACCTAAAAATTACAAAAAAACATAATCCGCCTTAATTTCGGCCACCTTTTAGGTTTAAAAAAAAACAAAAACAAAAACCTAAAACACAAAGAAACGATTGCATAACCCAAAATCATCAACTTTAAGGATAAACAAAACGTTAAAAAAGTTAAGGAGTGGTATAATTCCATACCAACCCTTGCCTATCTTTGATGTTTAATATCTGACTGCATTCCTCCGCCAAGAAAGTACCCTGACATTTTTACCATGTTTTAATTTACTTTCACAACTTTTTGAAATATTGGTACTCTATATCGTGATAACTGATGGGTTGGGTACTTGGATGGGGGAAACTCCATTGACATTGATTTTTACTATATTCAGTATATGACTGCATCCCTCCGCCAAGAAAATAACCTGACTTTTTTATTGTGTTTCTATATTATTTTTAAGAAATTCCTTCCGGTCTATTCATAATTTAATACATCGTAAATTATGTGTTATGAAACCCCACCCCACCCGCACATATGATGGTGCAAATAGTGTTAAACAGGTTCTTTCACGTGAATTTTAAGGTGGCCGAAATTAACGGAATCCTAAAATGCGCAGTTAGTTAAACGCATTGCAAAGTGATTTTAAAGAAAATATCAAAACATGAAAATTTACAATTTTGAGCTTTAAATAAAAGTTATTTTAAAGTTATAAAGTGGTTCGTTCTAAATTTGATGCAGTTTAAACACAAAGCAAAAATCCAGAAAATCACAAAAAAAATCACTTTTTGTATGAATATGTTGATAATGCAGAATAACACAAATAAAAAGCTTTTGCAAAAACACTTTATTCAACATTCATCCAGTTACCTTTGTGCTAGTACTTTTGTGTTTTAAAAATAAGCCGATTTTATAACACCCTAAATTGGTGGCCGAAATTAAGGCGTGGCCGAAATTAAGGCGTGGCCGAAATTAAGTCAGTTACCCTATATATAGTATTATATATATTATATATTGTATTATATATATATATATGGTTTTAATATATTGTATTATTTTTGTCGGTTTATATATAAGGCTCCCAGAAAATTTAAGTGTTTTTTTTGTTTAAAACAATGCCACCAAAAAATTATCGGTGTTGCGTTAAAATCATCCGTGTCGTGTATCGATGTTATTTTTTGTGAGACAACAATGTTAATTTTAAGTTTTTTTTTAGGGACGCATATTCAATAAGTAACAAACAAGCATCAATCAAATAAACTCTGCTACAATAGGTTAATTTTATTGTTTGCAATACTTTCTTTGAGACTTAATGAATGAATTATTTTAAAAAAAAATGCATTATTTTAAGGGTGTTTTAGGCTGAGAACCCCAGAAGACGATGACGATATAATGGCGCCATTGTTTCAGTGTTGTATTATTCGCCCCTCTTTTCTCAAAACATTGTACAACTATTATATAGGTAAAATACACAAAAGTAGTTTGTATAACTATTTAATATAATAATAGATTTTTATAATTATAAAATCTTTTATAACTGTAATAAATATTTTTTGTCTCTTTGCTCCTTGTACTTTGGGCAGGAAACCTTGCGCATTAGTTAATGGGCGATTGTGAAATTGTTTTGTTATACTGAGATAAGTAGCCACTAATTTCTACACCAATGTTTTTTTCTGTATTTTATATATTATTCTGCTTATTTTATTTTCAGGTAACACAACTTTAAGTGAAACCTTGTACGAATCCATGAAGGACGATCCGATTGCTCCGATTTTATATCCCACACATTTCATCGCAATCGAGAGAAGACTGTACAAAGTGTTAAGTGCGGTCAGATATTGTATTGAGAAAAACGACGGGGACCCGTCAAAAGTCATAATGACTGAATTTGTCTACAAAAACACGACTGAAATTTAATTTTATGAAGACTGAAGTTATACTCTTGTAAAAATACACATTTTGCGCTCAAGAACACCTACAATTGAGAAAAGTGTTTTTTTACAGATTTTGTGTCTTTTCCGACCGCGAAAATACTGAGCCCGGTCCACAATGAAATAGCTGCATAAAAACTTACAAGATTAAAGTTTTTAAATTTTTACAAAATAATCTTTACAAAAATAAACTAAATGAACTTTTATCCTGGTCCACAGAAAACGGCTGGCTAGAGATAAGATTGCAAAAAGTGATAGGGTTTACAGTCTTTTTCCCAGCTACTTGTTTTATAGTCCCTTGCTATGATACTGTGTTAGGCTACAATTTCCATATACTGGTTTTGTGTGTATTCTAAATTGACATTTCAACTTTACTTGGGGTATAAAACAGTCATGATTTTTTGTTAAGATAAGCGCTTTGGTTCAAATCTTATCGAGGATTGGATAACTCACTCAAAAGATGATATTTAACTTTTTTTGAATATTAGCACCTAACAGACAAACTGCGTCCTGCGTTTGAGTGTATAATTTTTAAATATTAAAGTTTGTAGGGTTATATTATATCAGTAGCTCAGCAATATCTCTCAAATAAACAAAGAAGAACCTGCCTGGCACAGAAATTTTTGCATTGAGCTATACTGGCGAGTTTTTGTTCTGCGTTTTTTTCCCTAAATAATTAGAAAAGGTTGCGGGTTCATTATTTTGAACGCTTGTTTTTATTAAATCCGTGCAAAAATAATAATATCATAAAAGAAAACGCCATTAATATTGTATGTAAATATGCAGATTGTACAATAATAGATAAATAATAATAATTAGTAAATAATAATTTTTTTAATAGATATACTCGGCTTTACAAATTTTATTTGTTCGACTGAAGGAAGCATGGATACACAATGAGCTGAAAAAGCTTTAAGAAATATTTTCATTTCAAAATAAACTTTTCATTGTAAAATTTTAGCTGGGGTAACTGTGAATAAAAAAAAGTCGAGTGAAAACAGATGAGTGGTAAAGTAACCACTTGTTCTTTGAGAAAATATCACGTGCAGAGAAACACATGACGCAACTAAATAATAATTGGTTACATAACCGCTGAAAATTTTTTTTTAATGTTCTCACTCCGGGGTTTATTGTTTATTTCTTCCTGGCGGAGAGGGGTTACGCCCTTAATTTCAGCCTGGAAGACTTTAGCTTTAGTCTAGGTTTAATTTACTGGGATTGAAAATTTAAAAAAAACATTAAAGAATTTTTTAAAAAAATTGCAAAATTGAACTTTGTGTATTTTTGTGCAAACAAACAAGTTTTACCACCTAACCTAAAATAATACTGTAAAATTATGGTAATATTTCTAAAATCTTGTTGTTTTCTAAAATACTATAAAAATTTATTTGAATTTCAAAATACCACAACCATCCCCCTTTCCTATCCTAATATTTATCTATTCTACTTTTTTTCATGCACATGTAAAATTTTCTGCATTTCTGCTTTTCCAAATTAGAACATTTTGATTGCTATAAGGTTTGTGACTTTTGCATTGTAAAAGTATTTCAAACATTGTTTAAAAAATTCTGGGAGTATGTGACTAATAATATACATATACATAATAATAAAAAATAAGATGTTTACATTAAAAATATAATTGTGACGCAGTTTTGCAAGCTAAATAACATATAGGGATCAACCGGAGCAGGATTTTTTCTTATGCCGGGGCTTGGGTAGGGAAATTTGGATTTGCCAAGTTTGGGGCCGGAGCAAGCTGAACATTTAGCAAAATTTGTAATTTTGCTCATTTTTTTTTAAAATTCAAATTGTTCATTGTAAATTATTTGTTTTGGGTAATTAATGTCACAATTCTCAATTTAAGCACTTGTGTAAGTAGAAAAACAGTTTTTTAATACACAAAGGTTTTTTAGGCAGGAAAAAGATTTATTTTAATATTTAGATTTTTTTAAACCTTAATTATTATTTTATTTACATAGTATAAACTTTTACATAGAGTAGCTGACTTAATTTTGGGCAACTTTTTTTATTTTTTTGGATAAGTTTTTTCTGGTTTTTCCAATCGACCTTAAATTTAGTCTAAAAATCAAACGATAGCTATTTTGTTATTCCAGTACAAAATTTTAAAATTTCTGTTCCACTTAAAGACCAACAGAGGTTTAAAGTTTTTTTTTATAGTGGCCGAAATTAAGGCGCCAGCCATTAACTTTGGCCACCTAGAAAAAACTGGCTATAACTATTACCAAAACAAACAATAAAAATTTTAAGGTTGCAATTTATCCTTAGGTATTGTTCTTGGTATATATAACTGTAGCGCCTGCCAGGAGAAGATAAGCATCTACAATTGAATAGAACAACAAAACTACCCTGTGAAGTGAGCAATGCTCGCCATGCAGACCTGTGCACTGACCCCTCCCCACCCCGGGGTTAAAACGGGGGGGGGGGCAATTCCAAAATGGGGGGGGCACGGGGGGGCAACTTTTTTGAAACGGGGGGGGGCCATAAAACGGGGGGGCAAGCAGGGGGGAAAGAAAAAAAGGGGAAAAAAAGAAAAAAGAAGGGAAAAGGAAAAAAGGGTCAAAAAAAGCGAAAATAAGTAAAAATAGGTCTAAAATGGCTTAAAATACATTGAAATAGGCTAAAAACTGCAAAATATTTGCGATGATGGCGTTATCATAAGTCGAAAATGGCGTCATAATTTTAGGATACTTTTTCATTTTTTGGCGGGGGGGGGGCAATAAAACGGGGGGGGCAAATCCTCCAATAAAACGGGGGGGGGGCATTTCCAGACCGTGCACAGGTCTGCGCCATGGCTTGCCTCTTACAAGATAAATTCACTTATGTGAAACTGACTGAGTGTACCTTTAACTGAGTCTAGAAGGGAAAAATTTAAAGTTCTTTAAGTTATTGACAGAGCGGCCTTGCGGCCTGCGCAGGTCGGACTTACTAAAAAGGGATAACTAAAAAGAAGCATGTTGCTTGAATTATATTTCTAAGGTTATGATTTGGTGTTAATAAATATTTTGATTATGTTTACAGTTAACCATTTAGACAATATACAGCTTGAATAGCAGAAATATTTTTACAAGCGAAATATACGCTTGCTACTAAGACATTTATAAAATTTAGGTTTAAAAACGTTTATTTGAAAATTACATAGGTTTACTTATGCAGCTATAATAAAAAGCGAGCGGTGAACATAGCAATTGATGCAAAATGGAAGATTAATAAAAATAAGCGACAAGCTTTAGCGGCTTGTAGCTTCAAGCTAACACTCTGTCTCAGACTCAATCTTAAGGTCTATTCATACTTATGACAAAACGTCCTTTGGACAAAGTCCAAAGGACAAAAGTCCTTTGGACTTTGTCCAAAGGACAAAGTCCAAAGGGAAAAGTCCAAAGGACTTTGTCCAAAGGACAAAGTCCAAAGGGAAAAGTCCAAAGGACAACGTATTCATACTTCTTGTCCTTTGGAGTTTTCCCTTTGGATTTTGTCCTTTGGACAAAGTCCAATGGACAAATTCTGAGTAGCGTTCATACTTCGTCCAAAGGACAAAGTCCAAAGGACGTTTTGGCTTGTCCAAAGGACGTTTTGGTTTGTCCTTTGGACTTTGTCCAAAGGACGTTTTGTCATAAGTATGAATAGACCTTTACCCACCCGGAGGGCGTGAGGAGCTGGGCTCAAAGCAAATTGTAGATGGATGCAGTAATTTGGGACGTTGGGGAGGCGCATTGAATCATTAAAAATAAGTCATTTTGTAGCCAAAAGAATAAAGCAGATTGTAGTTTACATTGTAGAAACTTTAGCCTCAAAGGGCTCCAAGCAGTCAAGAACAAATGAAAAGACCACAAAAGAAACCTTGCTAAAAATTGGAGTTAAAGAAAACACTAGCCTAATGGGCTCACTGGTTGCAGTTACAAGACAAATCAATAGAAACTAAAAGATGTTATTAGTCACGGCCTTTTAACTTATTTAAGCTCTGAATCCAACTGACTCAGGGTGTAGCCAAGCTTAGATTTTGGGGTTGTCTCTATGAGGCCAAAGCCTTGTAAAAATTACAAATATAAACTTCACCTTTTTAGGGTAAAGTTATTTGATGAGAAGTTTTCTTAAAGACGACCACAGGCGAGCGACTAAAACAACAACTATAGTTATTACACCAAAGAAACACCATGGCCAAAAGAACCAACATTTGGTTATTGAAAGATAACTACTAAAAATTAGCTTTTTGAGACCGGGTAAACCTTTTGAACATTGTCTAATATTTAATATCGTTAATTTTCGACACGTATTAATTGATTTTAAAAAAAAATCTTATTCGAAAACTGTTTTTCAAATTAAATACAAACAGTTCATACCATTGTTTTGTTTAAACAATTCACGTTTGGTGTCTTTTGAGCGGTATATTGGACAGTATTTTGAGCGATAAACCAAATATTGGATTGGTTCAAAAAAACGGACTGACTCCGCAAGGTTTTCCCGCCAAAGGCCAAACCAAGCGGACCCAATCAGAATAGACCTTGACAAAAATTTGATGAAAACCAGAGTAATTTTAGTAATAAATTTAAAGCTACTAAAGGCTGGTTCATACTTATGACAAAACGTCCTTTGGACAAAGTCCAAAGGACAATTTTAGAAAAGCCAAAACGTCCTTTAAACAAGCCAAAACGTCATTTGGACTTTTTCCTTTGGACGAAGTATGAATGCTAAATTTGTACTTGAAATTTGTTCTTTGGAAAAAGTACAAAGGACAAAAAGTATAAACCTGATTTCTTTTGGACTTTGTCCAAAGGGAAAAGTCCGAAGGACGTTTTGACGCTGTGTCCCTCGGACAAAATCCAAAGGACTTTTACCCTTTGAACTTTGTCCAAAGGACGTTTTGTCATAAGTATGAACCAGTCTTAAATCCAAAAAATAAAAAAAAGAATAATATCTAATTAAATGTCCAACTGTAAAATAAAACTTTTATACAAAAATTTTAAAGCAAATTTAATAGCAATCATCACCATTTTCTGCTAAATTTAGGTACGCAGCGATTCAGTATTAGAAAAATAAATTTTGGCAAGCGAAATAACGCTGTGTGAGAAAATCTTTATTCAGTACAAAGAAAGTAGCTTGCGCGTGAAAAGTCGCATGTGCAACATTTCTTATTAAATTTAGGTAGAAAATTTATTGTACATACGAAAATTCTCCCGGGTTATATATTTTTGATATAAACAATGATATTATAATAACTTTAGTATTTGTTGCATACGTCTTATGAATAGATATTTATTGTTAAACCTTAATCTTGTGAATGAAATCTACAAATAGTTTTTAATGGTCCATAAATCTTTAAATTTTTAGAATAAGGATTCAGCAATAAGGAATCTTAATAACATAAAGAGTCTTAATAAAATCATATGTAAGCATTGATAAATATCCTCGTAATAAAGCGATTAAAATAGCTCTGTAGATAAAATTTGATATAAGTACCACTGTCGAAAATGTTAGGAAGCGCTTTAGAATTTGCATTCTTAGGGGTCCTTACCCCGGTTTGCCCCGGCTTATTTGACAACTAAATTGCCGGGCCGGGGTAGAAAAATTTGTGTTTACCGGGGCCGGGTCTAAGCCCCGGGGCCCCGGTCGATCCCTAAACCTATGTATATTTGATTTGACGAAGTAATTAGTTTTACATTAGGTATTTGTTGCAAAAAAGTATTAATCGAAAAAATTTAATGTTGTAAATTCCAAGGAATAATAATTGTAAATTTATATTTTGGTTGAAATACTTCGATTTTATGATGATCCATTAAAATCAGGCGCTTCCAAGATATTTGTTTACGTAACCTGTTTATTCGATACAATTTACAGGATCGAGCATAATTTTAAATTTCAAATCAACAAACAAATAAAACAAATAATACAACCCTAAGCCGGTAGTAAATTTTCTATTGGTTTGTTTTTTTTTCTTGGGTTAGTTTAAACTATAGCATGTAATTTATGTTATAAAATTGGAAAACGAACTTAAAAAAAGAAATTTTTTGGTAGATTATTTCTATAGTTTCAAAAATATTAATATACTAATTAACACTGAAAAAATAAACTACAAGTGTGAAATAAATGTATCGTATTGAAACATTACTGCTTGTGTAAATAAACATAAATATATACACCAATTTTGAACGTATCGAAGTAGCGAAATACGCGGGTTTTTTTGGAGGTCGTCGATGCTTCTAATTGTTTTTTTGCCTTTGTAATAATCGCAACAACAAAAAAACAAATGGCGGAAACAAAATCGGCGACAATTTTCCTGTTTCTCACACTAAGCTATGAAGTTTATCAGGTGATTCATTTACCTATACTTATATAACCAAACAAGATATTGTATTATACTGTGAAACTTCATCAAACTTAAATTTTGTTCCATTTTTTTAGGTAACTTTTGACGCTTAAAAACCAAAAAGTATTAATAAACTTCTAATGGGTGACTGATTATTTTTTACATTTTTGAGATCAATTTTTTTGTTTTAAACCTTGTTTATGCTTCATACAGCGTACCCAACAGAAAGAAAGCCAAAAATTAATTTTTAGATAATCTTATGGTTTTGTGTGGTTTTAAAAAAGGTTTACTTTTCAAGTCAATAACTTTTAAAAAATCCAATGAACGCGTCTCAATTAAACTATAAAAATTAAAACTTTTGATTTTCGTTTTTTTGGAGACAATGTACGAACTAAAATTTGCTGTAATGGATGAATGATTTAGATTAAAAAAATTATTTTTTGGTTTACAAGTTTCCATTTTCACTATTAAGTTTTCAAATTTTCCAGACGGTTTTATGTTTTTTTTTATTTGCCGGTCCAAACACCCCGCACTTGATCTAGGAGCCCAAATTAGAGAGTTCTAAGCTAAAAAATTCATTAAAATTAACGCCGTGTGGTTTGTTTTTTTAACAAGTGGGTTTGTACCCACTTACAGTAACGTGTTTTATATGTTTTGATAAAATAAATGTTTTTATACCTAAGCGTTAACAAAGCAATAAAAAACTAAAACTTAAAAATTGTTTTGTTTTTACGGTCGAACGATCAGTAACTATGACCAAACTTTAAGACCAAAAATTTTTGGAAAAAAGTAAAAATTAGAAAAAAAAACGGAATGATTTGCCACGCACAATTTTTGAAAATTCACAGTGGCTGTGTGAAAGTCACCAGCAAACGATAAACTCGCTAAATTAAATGAAATAATATCAAAGCCGTAATTCGTGTGAACCGAATTCGAACTTCCTACCTTCACTACACACTATAGGCGCGCGTTTTTTGACCGCTCCACTGGCTTCAACTCAACGCTTCACTAATATGCAAATTTTTGTATCGTTATTTAAACTTTGCGATTTTATGCAAATTTTTTTCACGCTTACAGGCAAACTGTTGTAGACCTTGGCGTGTTGCGGCTGCGGCGGCGGGGGCAGTGGAAACGGCGGCAGCGGTGACGTCACCGGGCTACTGACTGGAATTTTAGTCGCACAGGCATTGGCTGCAGGAGGAGGCGGTGGCGGTTTTAACCGCAGACGAGCAACCGCATACAAGGTATAACTGCAATGTTTATGAATACAGTATTAAATTCAAAAGACGATCACTTTGTCAGCAGGGTAAAATACATAAACTTAACAGTTATTTAATAAAACTTGTTAATAACTAAACATGGGTGATAAACATTAAATTGTGTTAACGATGGTTTTCTGTTTTGTTTTTTTTTTCAAAATAAAAAATTCTGCTTTCGCATAGTTTTGCCGCGTAGAATCTTATTCTAGTTTCCGCATTGAGCTTCAAAAATTGCGGTACATTACGTTCACATTTGCACTACAATTGTATAATAAACTTAAGATATTGTATAATAAACCCTAATGGCAAAGATTTTCTTCATGCACATGACGAAAATTTCGGAATATACCGTTTAGCATTATACCGTCTTCTACACAGTACTTTATGCTGAAATTACTGCAGTGTTTGTACCTAATGTTTTACGTTATATTTTACAAACATTAATTTAGGAAAATAATTTGGTCGATAAAGATGCGGCAGTAACCAATGGTACAGCGACCGAAGTTGCGGCAATGTCGGCCGTGGAACGTGCCAGAACACAGGCTGCTGAAAAAGTGAAGTGTTCACATCTTCATTTCTGATTTTCACAAAACAAATGGGGCACTTTCTTCACCTTGTGGTGAATGTAAAATAGTACTATAATAGGTAGTACTATAATACAATAGCATAAAACTTAGCTTTAGCTTGGGAATAATGTTTTTCATGTTGAAACAGCGAGTGATCATAATAATAATTTTAGAAAAAAATAGGGACGGACGAAAGCAAGAAAGTATAGAAATTATAATATATTTGAACTAATTTGGCTGATTTTATTTAATAGTAACCATTTAAAATGATTAGGGATATTTTTACGATGATGTGCAAATTATCTCAAGACCTCACATGTACGTTACAGATATTTACACCGTAGAGCTAGTTTAAAATTTTTATTGTTTTTAGGGTTCAAAATTGATTATTCTTAAATCAGAATTTAAGAGGAAATAATGTAAAAAATAAGAAAATATTTCAATTTTAGAAAACACGAGTTAAAAAACGCGTCTGCAATTTCAGTTTTAGGGAGAGAAAAAGATTACCATTAGCTGGTGATTGCCGGAGGTGTGAACTGTGAAAACTTAATCTGAAGGCTAAACTTCGTTTGGAAAAGATGAAAAAAATAAGAGAAAGAATGCGTGAAGCCGCCAAACGAAGACGCCAAAACATTCTGGAGAGAAGAAATCAGTGGAGGTTGAAGTTAAAACGTAGGAAACTCTCACGCTTACAGCGTGCCAAAGAGCGAGCTGCCAAGATGGTTCAGTGTTAACTTTTTTAGTAACCTAAATGTGTACAGAATTTTTTAAAAATCGAGCGTGAAAATCTCTGAATCTTTATAATTTTTCTAGTACTAGCATATTGCAATGCAAAAAAAAAATATTCCGGTTAATTTTCGGTAAATATTTATTGAAATTAACAACCATTTCCACGCTTCAACTAGCATTAATTTTCAGAAATGACTATAATGTTAAAATAGACAATACAAAATTAGATTTTTCATTATTTTTAAATTTTTATTAAACCATATTTCTTTATTTTTAATATTTATAAATTTACCAGCTACATTACATTATTTATATTTTATCCGCTTTGGTATTTTTTTATTTATTAGTTTTTGTAGAAGATCATCATACTCTAGTACATTGTTGGATAGGGCCCTAAATTTTTTGAAAGACACCCAGAAAAACTTTCTTCCGCCGTATACGGCCAAGTTTTTTTGACTGGCATGGACTCCTTAAAAAGCCAATTTTTAACATTTTTAGTACTGCGAGCCTAAAAATTGAAGGAGGGGTTGTTTGAAAACATTTCTTAGAAAAATTATTCAGTAACAATCGATTAAATTTGATACTGCACTAATTTGCAACAAACTTCTTTGGAGGAGTTTGCAGGAGTTCTCTGAAATGAGCATCCTCTTCTGAACAAAATATAGTAAAGGTGAAAGTTGCCAACGTTATTAATGTTGGACGAAGAGTCTCAACCATAGGGGTGAAACTTTTTCGCCCCTCCTGGCTTGTCTTAGCGCCTGCCCTTTGCATAATCTGCATAGGGAAGATAAGTTTCAGGTAATACAACAACAACTACAACAACAAAATATAGTAAGCGCTTCCTGCTGAGAATACTCGAAAAGCAAAAGCATTCTTAAGTTTGGTTTTTCACGCACGTTGTTTATCACAATAGCAAGTATGCATATGTTTTATTAAATCTCTACATTTTTTAATAAAAAAACGTACTTTAAAAAAGTTAACACCATGAAAGGCACAAAAACGCTTGGACAAACGAAAGCAAATCTAAGAAAAATGGCAGATATTTATACTAATTGAAAAAAAAGTTTTTTTTCGAAGAAAAAATCTAAGAAGATTTTTAGAAAAAAACTAACTATTTGAGCTTAACAGAAGTTGTTTTTTGGTTTTTTAATTCATGTCGTGATTGTTAAAAGAAGTAAAGTTTTTTATATTGTAGCAGAGGCTTTTATGTTGTATAGACTATATTAGCAAACTCTTTTATATTGTGGATAGAAATTTAGAAAAAAACAGGAAAATTGATTACAAAAAAAAGCCTCAAAATTGTTAAATACCTTTAAGTTTGCTAAAGACCTTTGAATATGCAAATATTCTGGAATTCGCACGAAATATTTACACTTTTGGTTTCTTTTTATCTGTTTAAAACTAAAAAAGAACAAGTAATTCAAACCCAAAAATTGTTTACTTTTGTAAAAAAATCTCAACAAAAATGTGGGTTTAGTTACAATAAATGTTGTTTAAAACATTAGATGTTTGGGCTTCATTGTACAAATAAGAAACGTATATTATCTAATTTAATAAAATACAAGGTATCTTTTGAAAATTAACCATTTTAGAACATTCAGTTTTCCAGACGCAACATCTAATCCGCTCCCCCTCCTTAAGCAACATCTACGCCTGTATGTTATTTTTTTTGTGTTTTGTGGCATTTTGCCAAATTATAATTGATGCAATATAAAGCTCACAGCTTTATATTTATTTTATATTTTGTTTGACAGTTATTAATGTTTTTGGCATATAACAAAGGAATTGTACATTTGTAAGGAAATGTAAATTTTGATGTTATATTATTGTGTTCCAAGTTCAATGTTCTGGTTTGAGTGTAGCTTTATTTTTAAGCAATTAAACTTATGAAATATGCTTTTGTCTGTGATTTTCATAAAAAAACTGTAATTAATAAAGTCTACTACATGGTAATTATATAATTTATGTTCCAGAACTCCGGTACTTAAAGCGATGCTCTCTCTTGATCTCTGTCCTTTATGTGACTAATCCACAGCTTATGAAACCTTAAAATTTTAAATTATTTCAGATACATTTTAAATTTAAAGCTATTTTTAACGTTTTTTAAAAGTTTTGAAAAACATTTGGTTTTACATTTTTATATATGGTTTTACACCTTAGTGGCTTAGTAATTTAAAAAATTTGCCTAAAAGTAGGACGGAGCCCTAGGGAACATTACTAATTAACATGGAAGAGTTTATTGTTTTTATTGGTACGCGGTCTTTGGTTGGAGCTGTCAGCAGAAACTTGGAGCCCTGAAAATAGGAATTTGGAGCTGAAAGTAAGAAAATAGTTTGGGGTTAGGTTTAGGCTTTGGCTTAGGCTTAGGGATACGTTTTAGCGATTTTACACTTTCAGCTCTAAGTTTCCCATTTGCGGCTCAAAGTACTTATTTTTACTCAATGTTTTAGCTCTAAGTTGTCGTTACTCTGACACAATGAGTCAGAAGCGTCATAAAATACTCGTAACTGCAACCCATTTGGTCCTTTAACACACAAATAATTTAAACAATTTGAGTCGGAGTCACATTGATATTATACTGATTGTGACTCTTTGTGTCAAAGTGCTCTCGGCTCCAAAGACTCTTAAATTCTTTCATCAAAAAAGTAAAGAAAGTTTTTATACTTGCAATTAACAATTTTTGAGAGTTTGTTAAATTCTTTCTTTTTTTCTTTCATCAAAAAAGTAAATAAAGTTTTAATTTCCGTGAGTTTGTTCTCAATAATAACACTAATGACCTTTTCTTTACTCAGAAGATTGCTTTCTGGTTTCTTTGATTGTACTGTATAAACGTTAATGTTAAATTTTAAATTAAAGTTAATTAATTAAATTTATTATTTTATTTATTCAATTAATTTAATTGCTTGTAAATTCGATATTTCTGACTTCGTCTTCTTTGGCGAATTTTTGTATTATTGTTTAAAAAAATACACTTTTTTTGTATGTTCATTTTTTACAATTATTTAATATTGGTCATTGATTTATTTAAAATTATTTAGCGCCAATAAATCCTTACTGGAATACCGACGATTTGACAATGTTGTGCAAAATAATTAATTTTGGTTTTATTTAGAGCGTTACCAATAAACTTTTCTGTAATTTAAAGCAGTGTGCCATAATAAAAATTATGTTATTTTTCTGTTTTAGTCATCCAAAGAGAATTTATAATGCTTCTGGGCCGGTTTTTTTCGCTTACTCGAACTGGAGACATTTTCTTCATTGCTAGAAGGTTCATTTGCCGGTTTTTTCCTAGCTTTATTTTTTCTTTCTAACTTCTTCCTAAGTTTTTCTTCTTTTTCTTTTTCTTTCTCCTCGTCTTTTTTGTCCAACCCATGTTCCACCCGATAAGCCAAATATTTACCAGCGGAAACGAAGGGATTTTTCGATATTGGCGATGAGTTTTTTGCTAGTTTTTTCTCTGATTCTTTTTTTACAACTTCATTTGATTTAAACTCGTATTCTGTATTTTCACATTCTGAAAAGAAAAAGATTTTAAAAATAAGTAACCCAAAGCTAAGTAATAATTTAATAAGGTTATTTAATTATATTAAACAAAATTTCAACAAAAAAAGCTGTAAAAAGAAAGTATAATTTATATTAAAAGTACAGAATGTTTATATCTTGTAAACTGTAAAAATTATAAATTCAAAAAAAAAAATTTTTTAAAAACCATTGAAATAGGCTAAAAACTGCAAAAAAAACTGTCGATGATGGCGTCATAATAGGTCAAAAATGGTCATAATGGCGTCATTTTTGGGTAATTTTTCATTTTTGGGCGAAGGGGGTGGGGACAATAAAACGGGATTCCCAGTATCCAGGCCTGCACGAGGTGGGAATGCAAAGCGAAGCGAAACAACACCTATCAACGCATCGCCTTCAAATCTGGACCGAACGGAAATCCAGTCAACTCTGGCACCTTTTTTGCCAAGCTCCAATCCGAAACCCGCGCTCTGGCTGGAGCTTCAAATACTGCGCGCGGGGGACGTCGAAACGAACCCTGGTCCCAGGGTCACAATAACATACGGCACATGTAAAATTTGCAATACAAACATTACTAACAAACAAACACTAATACAATGCAAAAATAAACACACACCACACTGGGTTCATGCAAAATGCGGGCAAACCACACCTAAACAATACAAACAACAACCAACATGGTCTTGCCAATTACACACTTTACACCAAACACAAAAAACAGCAATCATCAAAACAAAACAACAAAAAAAATAACATACAGGCGTAGATGTTGCTTAAGGAGGGGAAGCGGATTAGATGTTGCCTTTGGAAAAATTGAATGTTCTAAAATGGTTAATTTTCAAAAGATACCTAGTATTTTATTAGATCAATATACGTTTCTTATTTGTACAATGAAGCCCAAACATCTAATGTTTTAAACAACATTTATTGTAACTAAACCCACATTTTGTTGAGATTTTTTACAAAAGTAAACAATTTTTGGGTTTGAATTACTTGTTCTTTTTTAGTTTTAAACAGATAAAAAGAAACCAAAAGTGTAAATATTTTATGCGAATTCCAGAATATTTGCATATTCAAAGGTCTTTAACAAACTTAAGGGTATTTAACAATTTGAGGCTTTTTGTTATAATCAATTTTTCTGTTTTTTCTAAATTTCTATGCACAATATAAAAGAGTTTGCTGATATAGTCTATACAATATAAAAGCCTCTGTTACAATATAAAAAACTTTACTTCTTTTAACAATCACGACATGAATTAAAAAAACCAAAAAAAACTTCTGTTAAGCTCAAATAGTTAGTTTTTTTCTAAAAATCTTCTTAGATTTTTATTCAAAAAGAAACTTTTTAAACATTATATAAATGTATGCCATTTCTTCCAGATTTGCTTTCGTTTGTTCCGGCGTTTTTGTGCCTTCATGGTGTAAACTTTTTTTAAAAGTATGCATTTTTATTAAAAAATGTAGAGATTTAATAAAACATATGCATACTTGCTATTGTCATAAACGACATGCATAAAAACCAAACTTAATAATGCTTTTGCTTTTCGAGTATTCTCAGCAGGAAGCACTTTACTATATTTTGTTGTTGTAGTTGTTGTGTATTACCTGAAACTTATGTTCCCTATGCAATTATGCAAAAGGTGGTAAGACAAGACAGGAGACGAAGTTTAGCGCCCTAAATTGAAGTTTCCTGGTCCAGGTACTGACATTAATGGGCATTAAGATTATCGCCCTTCTTATGTTTGTTCAGAAGAGGATGCTAACTTAAAAAACATGAAATTCTTCCAGAAGAAGATTGGTATTTGCAAATTCCATGTAGTATGGAATTAATCGATTGTTACTGAACGTATTTTAGAAAATTTCTTTCAAACAACTTCAACGCTGAATTTTCAGGCTTACAGTACTAAAAATTTTGAATTTGTTTTTTCAGAGTCCGTGTCGGTACAAAACTTAGCCCTATTATGCGAAGAAGATTCTGGGTAATCTTCAAAAATTTTTAGGCCCTGTTATGAACAATGTACTAAGAATAATGGTATTCTTAAAACTAATCAATTAAAAGAATACGAAAACGGATAAAATATAAATGATGTAATGTAGCTGGTAAAATTATAAATATTAAAAATATTGAAATATGATTTAGATAAAAATTTAGAAAATAATGAAAAATCTAATTTCGTATTATCTATATATTAACGTTATGCACTCGTTTCTGAAAAATAATGCCTAGTTGAAGCGTGGAAATCGTTGTTAATTTCAATAAATATTTACCGAAAATTAACCGGAATATTTTTTTTTGCATTGCAATATGCTGAGTACTTGGAAAAATTATGAAGATTTGCGAGATTTTCACGCTCGGATTTTTAAAAAATTCTGTACACATTTAGGTTCCTAAAAAAGTTAACACTGAACCATCTTGGCAGCCTCGCTCTTTGGCACGCTGTAAGCATCAAAGTTTCCTACGTTTTAAGCTTCTGAACCTCCACTGATTTTATTCTCTCCAGAATGTTTTGGCGTCTTCGTTTGGCGGCTTCACGCATTCTTTCTCTTATTTTTTTCATCTTTTCCAAACGAAGTTTAGCCTTCAGATTAAGTTTTCACAGTTCACACCTCCGGCAATCACCAGCTAATGGTAATCTTTTTTTCCCTAAAACTGAAATTGCAGACGCGTTTTTTAACTCGTGTTTTCTAAAATTGAAATATTTTCTTATTTTTTACATTATTTCCTCTTTAAATTCTAAATTTCAAGAATAATCAATATTTAGAAGTCCTAAAAACAATAAAAATTTTAAACTAGCTCTACGGTGTAAATATCTGTAACGTAAGGTCTTGAGTTAATTTGTACATCATCGTGAAATATCCCTAACAATTTTTGATGGTTAGGGATATTTAAAATATCCCTGCTATTAAATAAAATCAGCCAAATTGGTTCAAAAATATTATAATTTCTATACTTTTTTGCTTTCGTCCGTCCGTATTTTTTCCTAAAATTATTTACCTTTTTATTCATGATCACACGCTGTTTTAACATGGAAAACATTATTCCCAAGCTAAAGCTAAGTTTTATGCTATTGTATCTCAGTACTACCAAGCATTTCACATACACCACAAGGTGAAGAAAGTGCCCCATTTGTTTTGTGAAAATGAAGATGTGAACACTTCACTTTTTCAGCAGCCTGTGTTCTGGCACGTTCCACGGCCGACATTGCCGCAACTTCGGTCGCTGTACCGTTGGTTACTGCCGCATCTTTATCGACCAAGTTATTTTCCTAAATTAATGTTTGTAAAATATAACGTAAAACATTAGGTCCAAACACTGCAGTAATTTCAGCATAAAGTACTGTGTAGAAGACGGTATAATGCTAAACGGTATACATATTCCGAAATTTTCGTCATGTGCATGAAGAAAATCTTTGCCATTAGGGTTTATTATACAATATCTTAAGTTTATTATACAATTGTAGTGCAAATGTGAACGTAATGTACCGCAATTTTTAGAGCTCGATGTGTAAACTAGAATAAGATTCTACGCGGAAAAACTATGCGAAAGCAGAATTTTTATTCAAGAAACAAAAAGACTCATTCGCCAATATCAAAAAATGCCTTCGTTTCCGCTGGTAAATATTTGGCTTATCGGGTGGAACATGGTTGAGACAAAAAAGACAAGAGAAGAAAAAGAAGAGGAGGAAAAACTTCAGAAGAAGCTAGAAAGAAAAAATGAAGCTGGAAAAAACCGGCAAATGAACCTTCTCACGATGAAGAAAATGTCTTCCAAGTTCGGCTCAGCGAAAAAACAGCCGAGATTGGCAGATTTTA